>JAOSBM010000008.1:2614413-2630110 GCA_027568955.1 Erythroxylum tenue
TTCTTTCAACCTGCAATAAATTTCTTAACCAATTCTATACATTTTATTATTATCAAAACATAAGTAGGATTAATTTTATCAACCACCATTGGTCCAACAAGCTGCTCTCCAGACTCTCTTCTCAATCACCTTCTCCCACAGTTTTATAGTGTGACTTAGTAGTTTAATGCCTCTATAGTTGTCACAATGTTGAATGTCCCCTTTGGCCTTGTATAATGGAATCAATCTACTTAGTCTCCATTCATCCTACATTTTGGCTTACTCGAGGATCACATTAAAAAGTTGAACTAGCTACTCAATACCAACAACTCCTATTCTCTTCCATACCTCTATAGGGATCTCAATCGGCCCTACTGTCCTTCCGCTCTCCATCTTCCTTAAAGCCTTTGTAATTTCTTCTCTTATGACCTTTTCACACCGAGACCAGTTATGAAAATGCTCCGACACGAAGGGGTCACCTAACTCTATGTTGTTCAAGATGCCTTCATTATAAAGGCCAAAAAAGTATATCTACCGTCTACTCTTGATGGCATGGGCCTCAATGAGTACCTGCCCCACTTCATCTCTTTTACAACAAACTTTGTTGAAATCCCTCGTCTTACGTGCCTTATCTCGTGCCAACTTGCAAAATTTTTGTGCTCCCCTGTTAGTATTCAAACTCCTGTACAAAGTCTCGTAAGCTTCACCTTTAGCCACTAAAATTGTCTTCTTTGCCAGTTTGTACCTTACTCTATTATTTTCCCGCTCCGCCTCTATTGTACTTGCTAATTGAGCTTTGTATGCTCTCTTTTTCGCCTTCACCGTTCCCTAAACCTCTTCCGATGACCACCAAGATTCCATCATCCCACCCCACGGCCCTTTAGAAACTCCCAAGAGTTTTGTGGCAGTTGCTCTTACCAAGGGAGCTACTCCCTCCCGCATTCGATTAGCATCCCCTCTCACGGACTATGCGGCTCCATACCGGATTTGAGTCATAAATTGTTCCACCATGTCCCCTTTTAGATTCCACCATCTAATTTTACGACACCGCTTAGTAAATTGTTGTGTCCTCCATTCCTTCACTTCTAGATCTAAAACCAACAATCTATGCTGGGATGCTAAGCATGCGACTAGAAGCACTTTGCAATCCTTGCACCATACTCTGGCTCTCCTCCTGACAAAGAAATAATCAATTTACGTCTTGGTTGTGCTACTCTTAAAAGTCACCAGGTGCGTCTCGTTTTTCTTAAATAAGGAATTTGCTATCACTAACTCAAACGCTAAGACCATGTCCAATAAAACATTCCCACTTTCATTTCTAGTGTCATACTCGAAGCCCCTGTATATCCATCTGAAACAATCCCTATATGCCTATTAAAATCACCTCCTAAGATAACCTACTCAATATTAGGAATTTGTTGGATCACTCCATCCAGCGCCGCCTATAATAGACGTTTTTATTGTTCGTCTAAACTAGCTTGAGGTACATACACACACACTAAATTTAGAACATCATTGCTAATAATAATCTTAGCCACCATAATCCTATCATTTATCCTTGTGATCTCCACCACTTGATTTATAAGTTCCTTGACCACTAGAATACCTACCACATTCTGCCTCCGTGGATCCCCTGAGTACCATAGTTTGAATCCCCCTATCTCCTTTGCTTTAGCTCTCGACCACTTGGTCTTCTGAATGCAGGCTATTTGTATCTTATACTTGTCTAAAATCTCTAATAATTCTAAAGACTTTCTTGTACGGGTCTCAATGTTCCAAGAGCCTATTCTTAATCTGTCGTCACTTTTTTTATTCTTGCACGTGGAATGCACCGAAAAGCTTACTCATGTCCCATCCGCGAGATTTAAAGTCATCCCTCCTAACTCATGGCCCCCACACTTTCCCGCAGGTTCGTCCCAAAAAGCCCTCAGGATTCTCAAAGTAAACATGGCCTTGATAATAGAAAAGGAAAAGAACCAATTGGCTCAAAAAGAGATCACGAAGGAGAGAAAGTAGCACAACTACAAACCTATAAGAGGTAAACACTAAAAGCAAAGACACTCTAAATCAAACATACTAAAGAGAAGCAAAAGGACTAAAAAAGACAAAACTAAGAAAAAGGAAAGAAAATAATAATAAAAATAAAAATAAATAAATAAATAATTATAATACTACTACAAAAAGGTGATAAAAAAGACCCGTCTAGTTTATCTGTAGAAGTCCAGTATCTTAAAAGCCATAATCAAATAAGTACAAGAACTAACCACGAGAAATTAAATTGCCAAACAAAGAAGGAAGTCGGAGTGAACAAATAATGTCAAGCATGAAAATAATGGTAGCATAAGGGTGACGGAGTCGCGATTTAAAATGAGCAGACAATAATAATAATTGGGGAAGCATGCAAAGAAAGAACCGTGGTTCAAAAGAGGACAGTATTGTAGTTTTACCACGCTTGACAAAGCCTAAACGTCCAGAGAGATTTTTACTTTGGAGGCACGCAAGTGACAGAGAACAATAAGCCTAGATAGGAGCGGTCTAAAGAATAAGGCTTTAGAGAAAAACTATATATGATGAATTTGGTTAAGAATGAATATAATGAGAACACCGTGTACTGGAAAAAGTTGCAAGTTAAAAAGTAAATTACCAACGGCTCCTACAAGGAAAAGAAAGATATCCTTTACGTATTAGTAGTATCAACACAGTCGCAACAGCAAATTTGTCAAGAGTCTCGAGCAAGCTAACAGAAAAGATGCGTGATTTGTTAAAACTCTGCAAAAGTTTACGTACGTTCCTCGAATGCAGCGGTAATATGCTTAAATAATATTATAAGTATTAGATGTTAATTCTTAAAATAAAATATTAAATTTTAAACAAAACCTTAAATTAGGGGAATTCTCTATTTCTTTAACCTCTATTATTATTATATTCAAATATATGTCATGTGTACTTACCGTGTAGGACAAGGGCCCATAGGGAGTGCCCAAAGAAAGCAACTATGGTATAAAACGGAAAATGCCTTTCGTGATGGGCTGCTTTGTGTTTTCCTTTTTGATGTTTGGAACAAACTGGTTTTGTCCTAACCACAAGTCAACATAGAACTCAAAAGTAACAACAAACGTAAAGAATCAGAGTGGAGCAATGATATTTACTATTTATGTTTTATTTTAAAATAAAACGTGATTGTTATTTTGTAGCGAAGTTGAGCAACACAATAAAGAATACCTTTCCTCTTTTTAAGTTATCTTGATCTCAAAAGGTAGAATCGTCCATCCTAAACGTCCCCACACTCCTATCTGATAAAATAATAAGAGGGATAAATTATGGTCTGATCTCAGCCAATTTGACATATGTCTTTTCTTACCTTGGCCGATGGTATCCAATTGATTGTTTATTGTTTTCTTGTGGTCTTTCTGGTAAGAAAAGACATATGTCAAGCTGTTTCAACGTGTGGCAAAGGTTAGAAGGTAACAACTTCGGCCACTTTGCTAATCATATTCTCGATTACGACTCGATAAATATAATTAATTTGTTATTAAAAGAATAGAGACGGTAATTAATCCCGATTTAAAATTTGATCAAAATTCGAATGGTTTTAAATGTAATATTATTTATAACATTTTGCTCAAACATAAATTTAATCTAATGTTGACAAATGTAGTATTTATTAATATATAAAATAACATTATGAGTTTTAGACTAAATTTGGATTATAATTGTGATATTAGAATTAAATTAACTTATAAAAAGGTCATGGATAAAACCAAGTTCTGATTTTTTAGCCAATGGATAATTTTAAATCTTCAAACAAATTCCAAATATTTTATTTTACTTATTAAGCAAAACAACTTTATTTTAATCAAACTTCAAATTTGATGTTTTATCTATAAAAACAAAATAATATCGTTTTAATCAATTAAGTTAAATTGAAAAACCTAATTTTGAGTACAAACCAAAACCTAAAACTTTATTCACTTTTAAGTTTGAACCTAACCAAAGCATAACCTTGCACTGCTAATATGCATGTGAAATAAAAGTGGATATGACATAAATACACATTGTATTACTTTTTCTGTCACAGCAAAAGAGTACGGCTCGAATCCGGACTAGTCGGTTGTCTCTGTGGCGTCGGATACCGGGTGGTTTAACCCAAAAAAAAAAAAAGAGTACAGATAGGTAGAGAGAAAGATCTAGACAAGGAATATCTTAAAAACTTGCATTTCTTCTATTGATCACAAAAGGCTCCGCAAACGTACATGGTCTGTCAAGCTGGACAGTTTCGTTCTTAACATGTGATTATAGACATTTCACAAACACAAAACCTTAAAACAGTAACTTCAGATGTTACCCAACAATGGGTTTAACTAGTTCATCCAACTGATACTGTGCAATTAGCAACACAGCCAAAGATTGGCAGAAAATTTCATTAACCAAGCATAATAGTGCTTAACCTGACAACCAATGGTTGATGCTTCGTTACAATTTCTAATTTTTATATGTTTGCTATATGGTGGTGACATTGATCCACAAGAAAGCAAACTATTGAAGTGGCAGAAGCTAACTTATTAAGAAGAAATAGGGAAATGTGAATACCATCACAAGGTGACTATTCCTTCAGGTGGAGCAAGATTCTTGCAACAGGATTTCGAATCAAACTTTAATGTGTCAGGTCAGTGCACGACGACGCATGCGACACTTTAAAGCACTCATCGGTTAAGTCTTTGGTGGAGTAGTCCACTGCAGAGTCACCTGAAAGGAAAATCATCACTTAGTCTAATGTATGAAGCAGTAAAAATCACAGAACCATAGCCACCAATTCATGATGGATGGATATATGTTACTTTGAACTGAGTCGATGGATGTCTGTGTTGGTAATGGGCTATCCCTCACATCTGCAACATAAGAATGATTAGCATTAAGAAGAAAAGTAGATCAATTAATCATTATGGGAAAGAGCAGAAGTTTTAAGGTAGTAATATACGATCCATCCGTTGGAAGACCGATAACAATTTGAAATTGTTTGATTAAGCAAAAATGATGACATTGAACGCCTTTTATAGCCATGATCCTTCAACCAAGTCCCCAACATACACCTCTCAAATTTGATCGAAGTGACAATATAAAGTATTACCCCCTTCGGAGACACGTTATGGTACACAACTGGAGTTCAGTTGAATTAAACACATTATGATATCAGCCATAGTATCATTGTGCAAATTCAAGATTTTATAGCGACCTATAATGATAAAGATCAGAGAATAAACAGACCATAAACCAGCACAGATAATCAATGGAAATGAGTCAATTTTTTCGAGGAAATGAATAAACTTTTTTTCAATGAATACCAGTAACATGAATACCTGTCCACAACAGTTTTTTGCATCTACAAGCTAACAATAAATGCTTCAGGAATGTTTATATTCTGTCAAATAAACTTTTCATACCAAAAGAATGGCGTAGCCCTTTGATAGCATCAAAATTCTTGTATGTGTAACCAACAAAACTAAGATCTTGAGGAGTTAACTGTGTCTGTCAAAAAAACATAGGAAATAAATCAAATGTGTTCACTAATTCAAAAAGGTAATATCTCTCAACAATATTTCCAATATCTCCAGGTCTAGCTACCTGTAAATTAGTAAGCATGGAGTCGTAGGAAATGAATAAAACATGTTAATATGGTCAAATAGCTAAAATCTCATTAATAGTTCAAATATCTCCAAGTCTAGCTACTTTCAAATTTAACTAAGCAAGGAGTCGGGAACTATATTTCTTTTCCTTCTTGTTTTCTTAGGGGTTGGCCGGGAGGGACAGTATGATGCTTGAGATTAGGATGGCTTAGTGGAGAGAAACGGACAACATAACATTATCGTCTTGCACAAGGCAGACTAAAACACTAGTGGGATGTAAAGAAGTTCTAGCATATGTCAACCAATTTTAAATTGGAGAGCATAATCATGTCAATTTTCTGTCCACAATGTACTCATATTGCATGTAGTGTTACATTTGGAATGAAGAAGTTTCGGAAAAGAAATGCTAAAATTTGCTACCACATGCAATTTTTTCAACCTAGTAAATTTTTTCAATTGTCAAAAATGTTGAAAAACCCCAAAATGATCACAATTCTCAGAAATACATTTGAGACTTAGCATGGTTATTTAAATCACCAACTACTTCACCCATAGGTAGCTACCGAATGCAGAAACTAATTGCACCTTTCTCATGGGTCCAGATCCAGTTCGTGCTGGAGGTGGTTCCACCTACATCACAAAGGAATTTAAATAATTCAAACTGCATAAAAGAGAATGTCCAGAAACATCCATAAAATTGGAAATGGAAAGGGCATCTTAGCTTTATAAGAGAGATCAAATACTAAAATTTGTCAAACTGAACTACGATCATTCACATGCGTAACTGCTGATGACATTCCATTCTATACTGAATTTTAGTACCTAATCACTTCGTGTGTAGGAGATTGCTAATAAAATTTTGGCAGTAAATGTCTACGAAGATTCAAAGACTTCAATTTTAGTAAAAACAAGAAAATTACCAGGTGAAGTTTTGCTGCACAAAGGACAGATCCTAACTTCAAGGAGGTAGTAATAACATGGGAAAATATGACCAGAGCACAAAGTCGAAGATACTAGAACCACCTTGGTTCACTTCAGTCTAAACTTAATATATCAAGATATAGCAAGGAACACCAAATGCCATGATAAAAATGTGTGCTTGTTTGACTTCTTCAACGCTGCCAAAAGAACTTGTGCTTGTTTATATGTATGTGGGTAATTGTCATTCAATGGTCTCCTCACAAAAAACCATGCTTTAAGTGACCTTTATATTTGTGTTTGTTACAAAAAGAGTTTTCCAGTCAAAGCTCCTCAGATGAGGTGGACAATAATCTTACCTCATCAAATCTCAGGAAGTTTTGAGTATCAAGTTCCCCCTCAACCTGTGGTTTAAATGCTGCTTCCATTTCATATAATTTGTCCCAATGTACATCTTTGAACCATGGATGAGCCTGATGAAAAAAGTAAACTTAAAAGTATACATATTTTAATAAATCCACCAGTTGTGGAATGAACAAAACATACCTTTATTTGATCTGCCCCCAGAGTACCAAGCCGATGTTCAACATCACAAAGCAACCTACAGATGAGATCCTTTGCCTCAGGTGTCAGCCTTGCATCTTCTGGAAACTTCAAGTGATTTCTCCAATGGACAATCTAAAGGGAATTCGTCACAATTTGTATAGATGTATACAATAGTTCCTCCAAATTTCAGAAAGACGTACTTTAGAACTTCAAAGAAGGATACTAGAAAAAAAATCGATAAGCTAAGAGAATTTCAAAAAGAAAGACTACATAAAAAAATGTGAGGTGCCTAAGTTTCACGCTCATCCTCCTTCTCCATGATCGCAGTCAACAAATTGATTTGGAACCCAAAAGAATATAAAAAATAGGAGAATTTAACACATAATAGATGTGTGTGTGCGTGTGTGAGAGAGAGACCATAGTAAATGCACACGGCAAAGAATAAACATCTACATACAATTCACACTGTAGAGCAAAATTCATGTCCCATCTGATTAATGGAGAGAAAGAGGGACAATGGTATTAATTTAACCTTTCTACATGTTATTACTGGATCATCAGAGTAGAATGGAGGATAACCAACAAGCATTTCGTACATTATTGCTCCAAGTGACCACCTGTTTAAGGTAACTAAATCAGAGATCTTCAAAAGGAAAGCACCACATCCTTGCAATTTAATGATTTGCATAAGTTCTATTTCCAGAGAGTAAAATCCACACTAACTAACTAACCAGTCACACTCCATGCTATATCCTTTCTTCAGTAATACTTCGGGAGCAATATAATCGGGGGTGCCAACTGTGGAATACGCCTGTCATTAGAGAACAGAGAATTAAGAACCATGAAGACAAGAACTCTTAATGAGGGGATCTCTAAGAGCACTAAAGATGAAAAATGCATAAAACTGCACTTTGGTCTTCCAAAACAGTCTATCTCATATATTTTACAGTTTCACTTTAGTACTCTAACTAAGATCTAATCAAGTCAAATGGCAATACCAAGTACATATGAAGTGAACAAGAACTTGCTTATCTGCTACAGGCATCCATATGAAACGCAGACAAAGTGTAGTAAACTGTCGTTGAAAATTAAATAGAACTAATAGCAGATAAGAAAGATTCTGGGACTCAATCAATTTAACCCTCTTTTAACAGCGATCATGTAATCCATTTCCAAATCTCATAAAAACGCATTTCTCTGGAATTAACCTTGGAAAGGACAACACAATGGTGAAGTTCAGATAAAGTTGATATAGGATCACCTGCATACCAGTTTTCTCCTGTTTATCTTCCAATGCTGTAGTTGTTCGTGGGGACTCTTCCAGCGACGCCCACCAACACCAGGAAAGCATACATCAACATCCATGGATTCCTTCAAATTTTCATCACCAAGCACTTCATTTTCGTTAATAGCAGACAAATTTGAGCAGTCAAGAGGCTTGCACAGACCAAAGTCAGAGAGCTTGATGTGGCCATTTATGTCCAACAAGAGGTTGTCAGGTTTAATATCTCTGACAAAAGTACATAACTATCAAATGAGAAAACAAAGCTACAAGATCCCTACCCAGCTATAAATAGATTCATAAATTATTTATTTCCTTTTTTTCCTAAATTAAATGTTACATTAAGGAAACCAACCTGTGTATGTAGTTGTGTTTATGAATTGATTCTATTGCCAGTACGCTTTGAGCAATATAAAATCTAGATACAAATTCAGTTAAAATCTCTTCTCTCATTAACAAAGTCATTATGTCACCACCAGGCAGATACTCCATTATTAGATACAGGTAGTCTGCATCTTGAAAGGAGTAGTAGAGTTTCACGATACAATGACTGGCAACTTCAGCAAGTAAATTCCTTTCAGATTTAACATGCTCAACCTACAGCATACATCCCAAATCAGTCAGTTTAAAATAAGCAGAAGAACACTTAGGAGACATGCAAGTAATTGGTAGGAACCAAGTCAAGCCATAAGTTATATATGAAGTTGTCCCAATTGTTATTGCAGAATATTTTATTGTTGCCTACTTTAAATGAGCGGATGCATTCAAAGCTCTCTCTACTTTACACCCTTCAGCTTAAAACAAGAAATCATGATATTGTACTCTACGTGAACCCTCTACTTTATAAAGAAAAATTTTGGTCACATTCAGAATCTAGGGATGGCAATGGGCCAACCCCACCAATTTTTTTAAAATTAAAATTGTAAAACAACGTTTTTTTTAATTGGATCCGGGCTTCGGTTAACCAAACCCAGGTCTACCTCAAGTTGGCCTGGGCATGGACCTGGCCCATTGAAAACATTTAAATCTAGGCCAATGGGCCGCCCATTGCCATCCCGGACAGAATCTGCTAGATGTCAACTAAGAAGCACGACAATCAGGCCATGAAAACTTGAGGATACTTATTAGAAGAGTTCAGTTTCTGGAAGATTTCAAATCTCACCTGTCCCCTGCTGAGCATTTCCGACTTCTTTAACTTTTTCATGGCATAGATGTTGCCTGACTTTTTCTCCCTACATAGTCTAACCTGTAAATTGAAATTTCTGTTAACATTTTGATCTTCTACAGCTAAATTACAGATATACAAATCATTCAAAGAGAGTTATAAAAGACACAATACACTCTAGTAAAGTGCCAATTGAAGAAATATAGGAAAAGGTCCTAAGAAGCCTACAATTGAAGTCACATCAACACTTTTTGCAATAACCATTTGAATTTGAGCATGAGAGCGATAGGTTTTTGGGAGGACAGTCATGAGTTAACCACTGATTCAGGCGAAAACAAGAAATTTCAATGAATAACTACATGGAACTGTCAGACACCATTCAGCAAATTTCCTTAAAAGATGCCTTGACAGCCCACTAATTTGCATTTTTGTCACCACTTTTCTTCCACCACATCTTTAATCAGAGGATTTCTCTTAGGATAAGAACTGTGCACTGCACCAAGATCCCCCAAAAGGAGGATAACTTTTAGACTTCATCTCGGGGTACACTCTCCAAGATCTTGGCAAAAAACGACAAAACAAAATCTTGGAGAAACAAAAAATTGATGCAAGATCACTGTTCTTCCAGAGAAATAAAAATCATTCCTTCATCCCTGCCTAGATCTCATATTTGGTCACTTACTATTGTACGACGCTCCCTCATTACCTATTAGAACATGATTTTAAAATATGCACAATCCACGTACTATATAGTCCATGCATTTATCTAACCTCTCCAAATGCCCCTCTTCCTATGATGGTTAGAAGATCAAAATCATCAACACAAATTTTGTGCCTTTTTAGCCGCATATATTCAGTCTCCTTGCGCTCTAAATCCTTGAGTAGATTCAGTTGTTCCTCCTCAGAAACATGGGCAGATGCTAATTGTTTTTCCAGCTCCGAACGTCTGCAATTTATAAATAATATACGAAGTTCAATCTCATCAGTCATTTCTCCACAGGTATCATTCTCTCTAGACAATAAAAGGTTACAACGAAATAATTCAGGACTAGAGTAAAGTCGAAATAATGAAGAAGAAGAAGAGAAAACAGAAAGAAGTTGCATCCACAAAAGTGGAATTTGTGTGCATAAGGGGGCACAGAAGCGCAGGACCACTGGAATGATCGTTTAACAAACTGACAAGCATGAAAGTAGTAACAGTGATGGTGACAGAAAATTGAAATGGAGATTCACATCATTAAACCAAAAGCAAAGCACGTAGATTCCAAAGTTTAAATGGATACAACCCACTTGCAGAGTGAAATGCATCTTCCAAGTCAGACAGTACGTACTTGGCTTCCAAGTGAGCCAAGCCAAACATAACTATTCACAAAGGAAGAGGAAACATCAAAATCATTGTTAGCATCTATAAGCAAAATTAGTAAGCACGAAAAACAATAAACCAAAAAACAAATTTAGAGCTTTCGAATAGTAACTGTGAAGACTTCCCGACAATAATTAGCAAATTAATTCAACATCCTGAAATCGCTCACTGCATTGAAGGGACCCAAATAGCCACCAGACTCGTCTAATGAAGAAGGGAAAAAAAATCCAGAAACAGATACATTGTAGAGCAAAAAGCCATGCAAGCGAAATCCAAAATGTAATCCTCCACCATCCCGCAAATGAAAAGTTAAAAAATGAATATGCCCGTATCATGCACGTGACGGTCTCTTGACCTTCTGTCGGGAACACAGAAACACAAAGAGAGAGAGAGAGGAGCACCGTTCTCTACGTTGTTGGATGTGCTTCATATGAGATTTGTAGTGATTCTCAATGAAGATCTTGGCCGCAGCTACCCTCTCCCTGGTCAAATTGGACCCCACATCCTCCTCCCCTTCCTCCTCCTCCGGCAGCCGCCCCACCGTGTCTTCCTCCTCGTCCGCCTTATTATGACTATTCTCCATAGACTTCTCTCTGCGAATTCTGATGATCGTGACAAACAAAACAAAAAACAAAAAACTTCAATCTCTCTCTTCAATCAAAATCTATTTGTGCATCTGACACGTGGAGCAACTCATCTCCTGGATTCACACCCGGGCGCGGCCCACTAAACTGACTTGTTTGTTGTTTTCCACATATTCTTTTTTGATAGGACTTACCCGCACCGTCCAAACCTTTCCCTCCATTTCTCTAACTAACGGACTCGTTGTAGGAAGCTTCCCGGGATGGAGATCAGACCGTTGAAATTTCTACGTTTGAGACTAAGATTCTAGAGTGTTTGAATAACAAAAGTCAACATGACCAGCTGATGTTATCCTTAAAGCCAACCCAGCTCTTATGGGCCTAGATATTCTGTGTCAAAATTGATATTTGTGTAAGTTTTATATTAATTGGTGGATAAAATATAATAAAATAAAATAAAAATTGGTTAATTAAAACATATGACCTATTTTCGAATTGAATTCAATTTAAAGAATATTGAGATTTTTACTAAAATATTATTGTTTTTGATTTAAATATAATTAAAAAATCAAACGGTTTAAATAGTTCAATAGTAAAAATTTTAAATCGATTAAATTTTTTAATTCGAATCGATTTATTTTAATAATTTTTTATTATTAAAAATTAACCAATTTATAAATTATTTTATAAATTTTTATAAATCAAAATAAAATAATCGACTTATTCTTATTCCTATCAAATATCTCAAACAATCCTATAAAGCGTATAAGAGTATAATTGAAAAAAAAAGGAGTAAAAAAAAGAATTTCTAAGCAGAAAAATAGTGAGTGCTATGGCCAAGCCGTGCCTGCAAGGCCATGGTGCAAGAGATTGTGGGCAATGTGATCTCTGGCCTGAATTGCTCCAGCGGATCGGAGACTGTTCTCGGGGACCATCTCATCGTCGAAAAGCTCAAACCTGAGCTCTGGCTCCATAGCCTCGTTCCTCATCTCGCAAATATTGTGCAGCACACAACAGGCCCCGAGAACAACAGGCAATTCCTGAAGCTTGACCTCTGTTCTTTTCTGCAAACAACTCCATCTTCCTTTCATCCTCATAAATGCCTCCTTCGCCACACCCTGAATTTGTCCAATCTGCTCGTTGAAAGCATGCTGTGCCCAAGTCAAGTTCTGATGTGTGTAAGGCACCAGAAGCCAGTCCATCAGAGGAAGAGAAGGATTACCCACAATCCAAACACTCTTTAGAAGACCTCTGTTAGCCCTCTGAAACAGAGCAGACTGCTCTAGCACCTGATCATCTGGCATAGAACCAGGCCACCCAATGCAAACATCAGTGAAAACACCTCTTGGATCCACAACCCCTTGAACTGTTATCGAATACGATGTCTTCTGATTCCTCTCTGTGTGCCTCTTGTTAAAATAAGATGCCACGTTAATCTTAGGAGCAATGATCGGAATATGAGTAGTGTACATTGAACCACCAACGTTAGGTATTCCAGACATTGATTGAAACTCACTCTTAACCAGCTTCAACTTCTCGTCATCAGGCCATTGAAGAAACTTGGGCATTAGAACAGTCCTTATCGCAGAACACACCTCGAGGACCAACTTGTGGCAAGTAGATATCCCAAGACCGAACCTTTTCGATACAAGTCGCAATGGATTACCCGTGGCAAGCCTCCAGATGCACACAGCAACCCGTTGGCGAACAGGAATTGCGTCTCGCAGCATCGTGTTCTTCTTGGTCACTGCGGAATCCAGCTCTTCACATATCAGCTCAAACGTTGCTTTGCTCATCCGAAACTCTTTCCGAAATTCCTCTTCTGGGAAATCTGGATGGTTACATCGATCCCACCAGTCCTTAGACCTGTCTTTGACCCACAATCGCCGGTGTGGTCCCGGTGCTGCTCCGGACCCACTAGCACCAGCAGCGCTATTAGCAGACTCACTAGAGACCACATTCTCACCCACAACTGAAGCTAAAACAGAAGCAGAGCGACGAGCCCGTTTCGTTCTGGAACGATCCATTTCGTCTAAATCGTAATGATGGTTCTGTAATTGGGTGTAATAATCATTCATAACCTGAACACTCTGTCTATAATTGGAATCAAAAATCGCATTATCTAGTTGCGAGTCCACAATCCACTGCTGCTCTTCTCGCTTCTCTTCTTCATCCAACATAATAAGGGTACTAATTATATCTCTCATTGCATTCTTCTTAACCTCCTCTGGCTTCACTCGGAGAACACGGTCTCCTTCTTCTTCTTCGTCGTCATCTCTCTTTCTTCGCTTCCTTAAATTGTTGTTGTTTTTGTTCCCAGATAAACTGTTGATGACGTTAGAGTCCATGTCCTGACAAGGACTAAAGAAATGTGAAACCTCGTCTTGATTAAGAAATGGGAAAGAAGAGATTTCCATGAAAAAAGAAACCCAGTCAAACCCAGAGGGGAAAAGGGTACAGGTGTTTGTTTGTCTGTGGAAATGCTTCAATGAGAAAACGCAGGAGGTTTCAGATTTGGTACTGCTACAATGCAGAATACAAATTACTTATACAAGATAGATGTAGGAGAAGCGCGTATGCTACATGTGAACGCGTGGGAGGAGGAGTTGGGGTGGGTCATTGACGGTGACTTGACTTTTCGCAAGTATTGTAATAATCATTATCGTAATCTGCTCTCTCTCAGAGAGTTTTTATTTTTACGCGGTTGGGTTCGTTTCGATGCTTTCGGAGAATAATCCTGAAAAGACAACGTTGGACGTGGACAAAAGACGAGTACGAGACACTAGGCTTAACTCTTAACTCTTAAGCCTTCGAGCCATCGAATGAGGAAGCTTCGTAAATACGAGCTAGGGCAAGGTATTGGGAAATTGGTCTCTTTACTTTCGAAGAATTTTCAAAATTTAAAGATTAATAATTTAAAATTTTAGAAAAGTTCAATAACACGCGTAATCTTATTTTTAATTAATAAAAAGACAATAATAATAATAATATCAATTAAAATAAATATGTTAAATGACTTTGAGCCTATTAAACTTTTTTTTCTAAAATTTAGTTTTGATTTAACAAAACATAAATATGTGAATCCACTAATATTGGTGTTTCTAATGTAATTCATTTAATAATTTATTTGATACAATTAATTGATTACTATATAATTTTTATAAGAATGAAATATAAACCTTTTATACGGTTTTAGAAATTAAGAAAATTTTTAAAAAATCTAATTTTAAAATTTTTTTAAAAAAAATCTCTTAAATTTTAATTAAAAATAATGATTAAACACGTGCATATGATTTTTGTAGCAGTATTAAAAAAATTCTCTTAAATTTTAATTAAAAATAATGATTAAACACGTGCATATGATTTTTGTAGCAGTATTTATTAACGAACGTATTCATAGTTTGACAGATGTGTTGGAGAGTCAAGACACTAATTAATGTAATATAAGAAAAAGAAAGTTGATTTGTATTAAGAGACATGTCCAAAAGTCCGTTCCCACGGAGGGCGGGACAGAAGGCTTAGACCGATCTAACCGCGTATGGATTCTATTTCTATCCCGCAGGCATCAGTTTCTTTCGAATCCAACTGTACGGAGTTGCCTTGTCGTACATTTTCTAAGCTTCTTTAAATTAACACGTCCCATAGTTTGTACTTGTCTCCTCCTCCTGCCCCGAGTAAGCAAACGAGTTGCTTTATTGTTTTGTTGACTAATTTGGACCCGTCAACGGCGTGTATCACGCCCAGCGCCTCCGTCAATTCCCTTGCTGCCTTCCGATGTCTTGTTGTGAGTTCGCGGATACCCACTCTCAAAATAGGGATGAAATTAAGGTCTTGTGTTAGTAGATGACTTATTAGTTATTTTTAACTGTTAGATTATGTTAAATTGTTAATAATTATGTTTGTAAATAACTAATTGAGTTGACGGATTGAACTCAATCTATTAATTTTGAAAATCCTAACACCTGAGAAATTAAGTAACTAAAAAATTATTATATTCAAAAGTTATTACCAATTATTCAAAGAGACAAGATAGAGATAAAGATAAGGATCGATAAAGATAGAGATAATAAATTTATAATCTGGTCGGGCCGGCTGTGTTAGGCCCAGGTCCATTTTGTATGTCCATGGCCTGTACGACCCGTCATGAGTTAGACTCCCATGTAAACACAAGAATCTACGTAAACCTAGCATCCACGGCATATATAAGGTACTATTCTACCATGATTCAGGTATGAGATT
>JAOSBM010000008.1:2630339-2643414 GCA_027568955.1 Erythroxylum tenue
GCCCGTCATGAGTTAGACTCCCATGCAAACACAAGAATCTACGTAAACCTAGCATCCACGACATATATAAGGTACTATTCTACCATGATTCAGGTATGAGATTATAACCCTAGCTGTTCCTCATATTCTCAGCTACCAAAACCTCTCCAAAAGACTGACTTGAGCGTCGGAGGGGCCTCCCGGGAAACAATTCCCGGCCCGCCTTTATTTGTTTTGCAGGTATATAGCAACCAGACTTGCGCCGGCCATGGATCAAGATCATGACGTTCAACCCCAACAGAATCCGGCTGAACCATAATCGAATTTAACATTTTTAATTTTTAATTTTGAAGTTTAATTAATATAAATTTTGAATTATAATACAAAAAGAGTTATTAAGAAGAAATCATGATGTTGACTTCTTTTGTTCCGTTTAAATTCTTGTGAAAATATTCAAAGAAATAACAAAATATAATATTCATGTCTTTATAAATCTTTTTTTACAGTCATATTTTTATAAGTTATTTTATACGTAAACAACTAATATTAAACAAATATTTTTACTAAATATTTTTAAATAAACAACTAATATTATTTACTGGTCAAATCTACGTAATATTGATGTTAGTACCAGGCTAAATCAAGCTCAAAAAAGCTAAATTTGATATAGAAGCACCATAGTTTTGTTAAGGTATTTCAACCTTGTGTCACTTAATCTTATCTACACATTTGTGTAGACTTTACATAAATGTATGAATGAGATTTAATAAAATAAGATAAAAATTGATTAATTGGAAGTAAAGATTTGATTCTCTACTTTTGACTCGATCTAAAAATTTATACTCGGGCTTGAGTTTCGTTCAAAATTTAATTATTATCTCTTTTTAATTTTAACGTCCGGCCATCAAGTTACTTAAACTTAAACTTGAATCTGATCCAAATTTTGCAAAATTCAAACATAATTCAAAGTCTTTTCAATTCGAGCTCAACCTGCTAATTTCACAATGGAGTTAGAACTTAGAACCCCAGACAAAACTATCATCAAAACTAAAATCTTATTTTTGTAATTAAAAATTAAAGTCAAAGACTGTGTAGTGTGTTTGTGGTGCACTCGCCGGAGAACGTCAAGAGCCAAACGACAGCAGGACACGTCAAGTCGTCAACGCAATGCCCGGTAAGGTAAGCTTCTTTTCCAATTCCGGGTCTTTTTTTTATATATATAGAAGAAGTTTTGTCTTGTCTTCCAAGTTCCAATCTTTCCGTCTAAGATGTTTATTTAGAGTTGTATTTTGAAATTTTGGTATTTCGTTATAAGGTCAAAGTAAATTAAAAACAGCTAATATCCCAAGAATTCAGCAGGTGAGTGAGACCCCCGCATTTTCTTTCTAAATACTGATATGTCCCACGTGGGAAAGCTAATATTGGTTGAAGTCAAAATTAAGTTTAAATTAAATTCGAATGGACATGTAAAATTTTGAATTTGAAATTAATTTGAGATGGATCATTTAAATTTAAAATAACAAAATTTTAAAAAATTCAGTTTAATTATTTAAAATAATCTTATTTTAATATACAAAATTTAAATTTAAAATTAAATAATTATTAGTTTAATTCATTGTATTAAAATAATATCTTTTTTTAAAGTATTTAAAATAAATTCCAATTATATTAAGTGTGTTTGCCAAGATATAATATATATATATATAATATCACGGCATTAGGCTACGAGCTTTGAAAGTGAGCCCAAATCTAAGCCCGAATTGTAATTCTTTAAAAAAATAAAAGTACAAAATGACGTCGTTTTGTTTATAATAATTACATAAACATCTTCGGATGATGTACAATTAACGGTTTTAAAATAAATTCAACAATAGCATTAAAATTTGGTATGACGATTATGCACTCTTCTTTGATGATATATATGTAGGCGGTTACTTTTTTGGATTGAATAGAAGGTTTGTAAAAGTTGCTATTCGCTCTCACTCTCTCTTCCTTTTCATTCTCCGCGGCCTCCTCTTTTCAGGTATGGCTCTTGCTTAATCAGTCTATGCTGCTTGGGTGTTTTATGGGATTTTTGAAATTTCTACTCTTATGAAGAGTAGTTTTTTCTTTTTTTCGTAGTTTTACGTTCTTGCTTTTTTTATTATCTATCACTTTTCTGTTTCTTATTAGCTCCATATTTATTACTATTATTATTATTTCTTATTATCATTATTTATTCCTACTATTTTTAAGGTTTAACTCGAATCGTTGATCATTTTTTAACTTGTCACATCTGCATGTGAGTCTACCGGAAAACAGTCTCTCTACTATATAGAGGTAAAGCTGCGTACTATCAGACCTCTCTAAACCCTACCTCAATGCGAGATTTCAGACTGAATGGATGATGATGATGATGATGGTGATGATGATGATGATGATAATGATGTAAAGTTTAAGCATCTTAAGATTTTTAATTTTTCAAAATGACTAGTTCGAGGTCCAATCAACTTGGACCTATCCTATTAACTTTAAGTCAAGCTGCCACGTTTTGTTTTATGAAAAATAACTTTTAATGGTAGAGTTCTTAAGTTAAACTCCTAATTTATTTTTACAAAATTTAAGGTAAAAGCATATTACTAATAATTAGAAATCAAACAATCTATGCAAAGTAATGGATTATTACATATTCTCAAAAGTTGGTTTTATTATATATCTACAAATTGTTACGTCACATAAGATAATATTTATTATCTAAGAATTTTCATTATATCCTTTATGATATAATGAAAATTAGTATAGTTTCTCTCAAGTTGGTTGTTTTAATTTTAATTTTGTCGGGTCAGCGGGTAAGATTTGATCAACATTTGAAGGTTAATAAATGAAAAATGACAAGAAATTATGGGACTGGATCAAACAGTGGAGGAAAACGTAATTTCAAAACTAAAATCTTATTTTTTAATTAAAAATAAAAGTCAAAACTAGTGTAGCCCGGATGTTTGTACTTTGCAGTGCACCCGGGCTAGCAGCTGACACGTAAATGCGAGGTAACGTAAGCGTCTTTTCCAGGTCTTGGTTTTTATATGTAGAAGACTCGTGTCTTGTCTACCAACTTTTCGGTCCAAGTCCAACACGTTTATTTATTTTTTTTAGGAGAAAAGATAATATTATTAAAAAATGATAAGAATAAATCTCAAGCAACACATCATCAGGCATATCAATCTATAAATTAAATCTGCCATGATGAATTGAGTCACGCGTTAGCAGGTGGGCACACCATTTTCTTGACGCCTAATTCAAAATACCTTAATATCCGACCTAGAAACAAGAATGATCTTACAATCAGACACAATCAAACCAAATTCAGAATTATCCTCACGCGAGGAATTAATAGCAAAATATAATGACTGACAATCTGTAAAAATACAACCAAGATCGAGTAAAGAATCAGAAGTATAACGTAAACAATGCCTCAAAGTAAGGGCTTCCGCAACTGCTGCTTGATTACCACCTTTCTCATAGTCAGAAATAGCCCAAAAGAAGTTGCATTCTGCATCTTCGATAGCCAAATAAAAACCCACAAAATCCATAGCTTCAACAATAGCACCATCAACACATGCAAACTAAGATGCTTGGTGGTTCACTTGTGTCAACCGAACTGGAGTGACACCAGTATGGACTCTTGCCGTTAAAGTTATATTTTGGAATTTTAGTATTTCGTTATAAGGTCAAAGTAATGTGTGGATATATATAACAATATAGATAAGATTTAATGAAACATAGCAGAAATTGATTAAGGAAAGAAAATAATTGTTATCGGGACATATTAGTATTTACAAAGTCTATGTAAGAGTCCATTCAAAAAAAAAAAAAGTCTATGTAAGAGTCTTACCTGTAGTTTGGACAAAATTAAATAATACAGAATTAAAATACTCTAACGAAAGGAGAAGATCTCGTTCCGATATGTCTCACGTAGGAATAACAATTTTGGTTGAGGTCAAAATTAAGTTTAAATTAATTAATTTATTAATTGAATTTAAACAGATATGTGAAATTTTGAATTTTATTTTAATCAGAGATTGATAATTTAAATTCGAATTAATTAAAATTTTATTTATTATTTTACAATGATATTTGTTAGTAATTAATTATTAGGAATATAAATAATAAAAAGTTATTTAATAAAATAAAAATATTTCAACTCAAAACTGACCAGAGAACACAGGCCCAAATTGCCATGTCTAGAAATGACCCGAAAAGCCCAAAAAAGCGAAGTGGTGACTGGTGAGTGGCTCTTGTTGGTTTGCAAGAGATGAGCGGTCCAGGAGTCTTGACAACGGCCGATGAGAAGTGGTCAGAAACAGCTACTAGCACGCTTTAGGCTTCACCAAACGAACAAGCGAATAAGACCCAGACCACTCCTCGTTGCCGC
The DNA here is from genome assembly GCA_027568955.1 of Erythroxylum tenue. Lineage (NCBI taxonomy): Eukaryota > Viridiplantae > Streptophyta > Magnoliopsida > Malpighiales > Erythroxylaceae > Erythroxylum > Erythroxylum tenue. The sequence continues at coordinate 2,634,730 of JAOSBM010000008.1, forward strand.
TCTTCCATGGCTTCCCTTCTCAGCTCATCCGCCACTGCACCTCTGCAAAGCAAGGTAATTTCATCAATTTATCGTTTTTCCCCACTTGTCTTTCGAAATTGTGGGTTTATCGTTGTTTTATGGTCAGTGTTGAGTCCATTTCGATAACTCAGAAAGTTCGCATGTTATTTTGGGGATGAAGGAATTACGGGGCGTATCTGATTGATCGACGAACTGTTTGAATTTTCAGCGGTTCGTATTCAAATGGGATTGATTGGTATAAGCTTGGTCAGATGGGAAGTAGCTAGTAATGGTGAAGTGAGTGTGTTTGGAAGGGGAAAAGGGGGTGCTTCTGGGTTCGGCATCATAAGGTGGTAGCTTTTATCCAAGAAGTGCTTATTAAGAGAAGTGTTGGGTCTGTGCAGTTTTTATTGGGAGAAGTGTGAGGATATATGGTGGATTCGTAGTTGTGAGCTTCTATGTAATTTGCAGTTTATTAAGGTTTCTGAAGACATGTTGTGATCCTCTCAGCAATAATGTTCAATACCTTTGCAATGCAGGTAAGTCGTCTAAGTAGCAAACCAATGCAGATGATGTCGCAATTATGTTTTCATCGGACTTCTATTGGCAGTTGTAGTGGTTATAGGCTGTGTTTTAAGACAAAAGCTAAGATTTCTGCTGAGGCTAATGTGATTGAGAAAGAATCCAGTGAAAATATTGGTAAGTTTGCTTGTTGGCGTACATTTACCTTGGTTCTTAATCTAAGTAGGATTTCAGATTGAAAGCCAGAATCTGAATCGAACTCAATTAATCATGGATCCATACCAAGCTGCCACTTAAATCTTCGAATGTAATCACTAACATGTGTAGCTTGTTCAAGTTGGCACATCTGCGTGCACGGTGAATCTTTGGGTTGATTGGCACTTGCTTGTGTCCAATGTCCCACATTATTGAAATATGATAGTAAAGAGGAATCAAGGAGGTAGTAAAGTAGCATCATACCTTCGTTTGTGGCACTACTATTTGGAATATCACTTGTTCATAATAAATGTGCTTCATAACACTTCCCCCTAAATGCATTTGGCTTTGAATAATTGCACAATGAAGCACAAGTCTGTTTTCATCCCTCCCCTTCTTGAATTCAGGAATGCATAACAAATACATGCACAAAAGATTTCTGTTGTTTACTTTAGTTAAGTTATTTATTCTCTGTAAGAAGTTTGTCCTTTCGATCTGTTGTAGATTTTGGAGTTGTTAGTGTTCACCATGTTGGAGTGCTTTGTGAAAACCTTGAAAGATCGCTCGAATTTTACCAGGGCATCTTAGGTACTTATCTCTCTCTGCTGTGTGCAATGTTGCTCTTCCCCTTTTATGTTGCTTTCTCCATCATATACTAAAGAACAAGAAAAGTAGGCTCAATATCTAACTAAAAGCAGGTCTTCAAATAAATGAGGCAAGGCCACATGATAAGCTTCCCTACAGAGGTGCCTGGTTGTGGGTGGGCTCTGAAATGATCCATCTAATGGAGCTTCCAAATCCTGACCCCTTAAGCGGACGACCTGAACATGGTGGCCGAGACAGACATACTTGTATTGCAATCCGGGACGTGTCTAAGCTGAAAGCCATTCTCGATCAAGCTGGTAAGCTTTTTTCCTTTCATCTTTGGCCGTCAACCTTTCCCCAAATTCGAAAATGGTATTGGTTCATTTGTTATGTTAATGTTTTTATAGAATAAATTTGAAGTTATCATATGTTTAACTTTCCTACTTCTCTGCTCAAAATTACTTAAAACGTATTGTTTATCTGTCGCATTCAATGCATGTTCTCACTACTCAATGGAGTACGAATATCAGGAATGTCTACTTGAACGATGACTTATGTTTTCCAATTCCTCAGGGATTCCTTATACACTAAGCCGTTCAGGGAGACCTGCAATCTTTACACGAGATCCTGACGCAAATGCACTAGAGTTTACTCAGGTGGATGACTGATGTACTTGAAAGCTTGTAATAGGACTACCGTTTGCATCTGACCATCTTTCAGATGCCTAATTATCATGTACAGATTACAATATCTGAAAAGTAAAACGTGCAGAAGATTCTAGCCTTATATAGTGGACAAAAGATTAATTCCTACACCAGCATGTTTTATTACACTTTTGTTCGGGCCATGGTGAGTGATAATAGAAACTTTGTTCAGATTAAATTCCTCTACACACATTTTGAACTTTATTGGACAGTTGAGTTAGTGATTACTAATTAATATATCTGAAAATTGTGAGTTCAGGCTGACTTGACCTTTCCCTTTATACGTACTTTCTGGCAGAACTATATACGCAAGGAAAATTTGGCATTGGTAGCTATTAATCTGTGGACCATGTATGAGTTAAATGCACTAAATGCGGGCAAATTTATTTGGCATAGAATGTACAAGTACAACAGAATCATCAGTTTTTATCAATAATCTACGCCTACTGAAGATGCACATTTTGTTGGCATATGAAGAACAACTGGTCAAAAAGAGAATTTCAAATACAAGATCTTGCTGTTTCTGCTATGAAGAATTTGTTTACAGAGGCATACAATTCAATGATCTTTCAAGGTAATCAAGAGTTCACTCTTGAGCTCCACTCATGTATTGCAGAGCGCAACGTATGGTTTGGAATTACGATCGAGTGCTGAAGCCTAAGCTTCGTCACTGGTGATATATTGTGTTTCTCAAGCCATAACTTGATTGCTCTGTGCTCATAAGTAAAACCATCAGCAGCAATGTATGGATCATCCATGATTTGCTGAAAAGTAACATTCATTCATTCAACAAAAGGGAAGCATATAAGATGCAGGCTAATAAATGAAAGTCAAATAGAAGCCGGATATCATCTCATGAAGTTTGGCTTTATCACCTGAAGAATTGGGCAGAAGTAGTGGCTCGGAGCATAGACATCATTCAATTCCACCTTCATGCTATCAGCTGCAATGTCCACGAGTCTTCTGAGACTTGGTAGAACTTCAGTATCTAGATCAGGTCTATCCCTGCATCTAAGTTTAGAACACTTTAGCGCAATTTGAGCCAATTCCTGACTTTCAGCTAGTGGCCAGTCTTTAACTGACGAATCTAGAACGTTTGCAAAGGAGGCATTTGTAATGGCTGTTTCAACAGTATGCACGATTGCATTTGGGCGTCGGCCAGTCAATATTTGGAGAACAATTATTCCAAAAGCATATAAATCTGATTTTGGTCGAATGGTCCCAGTTCTCTGGTACTCAGGGTCCATATAGTAGATAGTACCAGCAAGAATAGAGTCTCTATACTCAGTGATGTTATCAGGGACAATATCTGAAATGAGTTTAGCCAGCCCAACATCACCAATTTTGGCCACATAATTATTTCCTAGCAAGATGTTGCCTGGTTTAAGATCACGATGAACGATGGGATCTGGCTTTGAATTGTGCAGGAATGACAACCCACAAGCCACTTCAAAAATAATTCGGAACCGAACAAACCAAGGAAGTGTCTTTTTTCCGTTGTGCTGGAAGATACACTCTTCTAGACTTCCATTTTCCAAGTATTCATAGACCAGACAACCACTCTCTGGACAGGCTCCAAGCAACAAAACTAAGTGTGGATGGTGTAACTGGCTGAGAACTTCGACCTGCAAAGATTCAGCAGTATGTGCATTTGTGAAAAATGATGCAACTTATTCTGAACTGGAGCAATATTCAATGTTTGACATAATAGACAATAATTTGTCCAGTGCAAATGTCACAATAAAGAAGCACCTTGAAACTTGGGTTGGATGTGAGAATATGAATACTTTTAAGAATAGTCAGGCTGAGCAATTCTGTTAGGATGATATAAACAATAGCAGATTCAGTCATCTTAGCTAAGGGGATCAGTCTTAAGAAGCTGTTTGGAAGATGCAATATCAGTCTCTAAATTCTTGACATATGGTTCAAATATATCATGATTAATTAGGACTACGAATGTTTTGAAATTATGAGAATTGTAGAGGAAATTAAAATGAATCTACAATTTTTGTCACAAAACATGATCTGAAACGAAGTTTCTTTATGTACGAGAGAAGTTAAAGCTTGCTGAAAATTATATCCAGATTAGCTATGATGGCAGAATAAATCTGTAAACTTCTGCTGCAAGTTAAGACAATTCGAAGTGATAAAATTACCTCCTTAAGAAATTCATCTTTCTTGTTAGCTGCTTCAGACCAAAGAACCTTAACAGCAGCTGGCGTATGATCAAGATTGCATTTGTAAACTTTTCCATACCCTCCTTCACCAATCACTCTTGTCTCACAGAAGAAATTTGTTGCTACCTCCATCTCCTCCTTAGAGTACCGCCTGTACCTCTTGTCACTTGAGAGAAGAGCATTGACAAGCTTCTCTTTCTCTGAGGACTCTTTAAATGCATTCTGCTCAGCTACCTCTCTTCCATAAGTTTCTTTAGCAAGCAATTCCTTTGCCTCCTCAATCTCCTTCAAGGCCTGCATATACCTTGCCTTCTCTTCGGCAGCAATTTTCCTGAGAGTTTCTTCTCTTTCAAGGGCAGCATTCACTCTTCCAGCTTCCTCAAGGTACTCAGAAGAAATTGATTGGACCTAGAAAGTAAACTATAAACAAATTAGTGGTCAAGGAATTTAGGAATAATTGTTGTTTACTTCTTAGACCATCTAACAGATTACATTAACCACAGCTTAGACTCGAAATCCTAAGGTACATAACCAAACAAAGTACCTTTGACATTCATTTTGATACCTCATCTTTTCACCTATTAAAGTTTAAGCTTCTTGATGTAGAACGAAAATCCATCAAATCCCAAAACCTATTCTTTTTTCATTTACAGAAGCGTAGAATATGAAAATAACATCTAATAAGACCTTATTTTGGGTATGGACCAATTCTTCACAAGCTCGTTTGTACATGGTAATGGTATTCTGTAATTCTAGCCGCAGCTGTTCTATTTCAGCTTGCACATATGACTGCAAAAAAAGAAAGAATCTTAACATTAGAAGTTGCTGAACCAAGAATACCTTGGACCTGAACTTTGAATGTCCTTCTAAAGTCACAAACAAGAAAACAACCAACCTTGTCCGTTTCCACTGAAGATGTAAAACCACAACTCCTAGCTCTAGAGGAAATGCTTAGAAGGTTATTTAGCAAGTCCCTACCAGCCCCTTCCACATCTATGCTTCCATCAAGAGATGAGCTCTTTCGTTTAAATGCTTCGGCATCAGGGTAACTAAAATCTGGAAGTGAAGGGATCCCAATCACTTTCTGAACAGTAGATTCTGCAGGAGAAGAATCCACTTCAGATACTTGTTTACTAGTGACCTTAGAACCTCTCTTATAATCAACCTGTTCAGATACCTGTGCGACAGTCTCTGTAAGATGAATACAAGAAACGTAAGCAAGAAAAACGAGTAAGGTACATAACTTCTGTGGATGAAAGATAGTTTCAACATACCATCGGTGTCCAAAGAATTAGCTAATTTCTTGACGACTTTATACTTATATATGACATGAAAATCACACACTTGAGGAGAAAAGTTCAACACTGTCCTTGGAACCGCTGGTCCTCTCAGCTTTCTAAAGAAAATATGATGAAAATTAGTGAAGCAGAAGTCTTAGTAATTCCAACCAAGCAATAGAGCAATGCATATGATGTGAAATTCATTATAACATACAAAGGATGCATTCCTTCGACTACTATACAAGAAGCAGAAACCAAAGTACAGCGGCAGCCCATCAGCAATTATACCTCATTAACCAATTTCGAGAACATGAACCTAATACCAAACAATCAATCCCCGATTCAGATGCGTATTTCAGAAGGCCAACTGCGGGGTCTCCATCCTCCAGGAGCAAAGTTTCCACCTGAAAATCATACGAAGCATTTAAATGAAAGGGAATTGAAAATAATAGAGAAAAAAAAAAACCGGAGATTGATCGTGGAAGTTGTTAAACAAAAAAAGAATCCAACCCCACCTTGTGAAATTTGCATAAGTTCATAAAGGGTGTAAAAATCTCTGCTTCCTTTTTCACTCTCACTTCTTTTACATACATCGCCACGACATTTTCATCAACTTCTTCAACAGGAATACGATGACCAGCTGCAAGAATCACGCGCAATTGACAACTTTTCATGAATTTAATCTCCAACTATGTTAAAATGAAATCTCAAAATTTTCCAACTTTCTCTCCATTGACTTAGTTGACCCCCTCAGACGAAAACCCATAGACAAAAAGAAAAAGGGATAGAATTTGAACTCAAAGAACTGAAAAATAGATAGAGAGAGAAAGAGGGTACACGGAGTGGGTATATAAGTGATAATAGGCATGATGTGGACGAAGATGAACCGGTCTGCTACGGGCAACAGATGCTGCACCGCCCACCGGACGGCTCGCCGGCTGCCCCTTCCTCCGAAGCCGGCACGGCCTTTCACAGCGACTGCCACCGTCTTCATTTCGGTCGCACAAACACTCATTATCGGCCTGGTACGTCCACCATTATCAAACGACAAACAACAACGAATTCCCTGAGAAACTCACTTTTTTACGTAATCGTCTCTATTCAACTACTGTTACTTTTTCCCTTACTTGGTGGCAACCTCGGAGAAGACTATTGACCTGTCACTTTCGGCATTGACGACGTGGCATTGTCCATCCTTGTTGGGCTTATCCTTGTGTTTGGGCTTCATCCAGACGTAAGACTTGTTTTTATATGAAAACTAATTATATGATTATAATTTCATGGTAATTTTTTAAATCATTTTAATAATCACCGAAAACACCTTTTTTAAAATTTATCTACATTTAAATATAATAATTATTATAAACTATTTATTTGAAAATTTAATTTTAAAAAGTCATAAATTCTATTTTAAACTAATTAAAATTAAGTTCAAGCAATATTTTATTGTTAATTATTTAATTTCAAATTATTTAATTTTTCAAATATTTTATTTTAATTTACAAATTTTATTATCAAAAATTTTAGAATTTGGTACTAAATTAATGAAGATTTGAGTTTTTTAAATGACTGCATATTTTGTATTTTAATTCTGCATTAAAAGAGGGCGAAAGATTTTAAATTATTAATTAAATTTTAATGAATACATTAAGAATTTAAAAGAGGAGAAAAAATTTAAAAAATTTGTAGATCTTATCAACAATACTATTAATCAATAATCATTTTTAATACATTATTTTTAAATTTGTAATTTTTTAAAACCCGAATTAAAGTTGTTAGTCCAATTTGAACTTAGAGTGATACATAAGAGTATATTTTATCTAATGAGCTTTATATCTATGTGATCAATCATGTTCAACGATAGTGATGATCTTCTGGCCTTGTGAACTTGAATCCCTGTGTTTATGTTTATATATACAAAGCTTTTTGTAATGGATTCTCTCTCAAGTGAATAAACCCACGAGGTGTCTGGAAACCTTCGAATTGAATTCATTTACAAATTGGATTTAATTACATTAATGAGATTGAATTGAATTCAATCTACAGTGGTTGAAACAAACCCAGTAATATTATAATTGAATTCAATTACACTGTTTAGAACACAATCAAAATGAATTCAATTATTTCATATGACACATTTACCCTTGGAACAAATTGGAATTTATTTCAAGGTCCAACAATAAACATCAAACTCCAAACATAAAAGTACAGACTAATTCTAAGTGTGCAGTTTTACCAAACAGAGCTTGTTCAGGTACATAAACAACGGCTTAACTCCAAGTGTTAACGCGTTAAAAAGCAATTAGCAATTAAATACAAGTCATACAGAAAATCCAATACACATGAAGAATCAAGACTTACAATACGCAACAACAATTACATATGCATCTACGAAACAAGTATGCAAAACAAGATCTTACCAGAAAAAACGTGAGAAGGACAAAGCAAAATCTTAGATCAACTCAAGCGACAACAGTACTTACAATACGTAAAGCAATTATAGTGATCAGAGTTGTCCATGAACACAAACAGAACAGAGTTGGAAGACAGAAGAATAATACCTCCAATAGATAAGAGTAAAATTGAGAGATAGGAAAAAGATGCAGAGGTGCTGTTGCGTGGACGTTGCTGGTGATGCGTGCGTTGTTGTTGCGTTAACTAATGATGCGTGCATTGCTGTTGGGAGAAGAGTAGCATCTGGTGGTGCATGGGTTGTTGTTGGGAGAAGAGTGTGGCTAGTCTAGTGTAGGGTTATTATGTTAGAATAGTGGGTATTATTGGGCTTATGAGTTAAAAAAGAAGAGAGCATCTTTTAGGGTTCAATTCCCGTGACTTATAATGTAAATTGAATTTGTTAACAAAGTGGGTTTTAAACCCACGGGAGAATTCAATTCATGTTCTTTTTTTGGTTCCAAACAAGAGAATTGAATTCAATTCATCCTCTTCCAAACAGCTTGTCAGTCTTCTACTTATTTTGTTTTATCCCATGTTGTAAAAATCGGATCAGACCGACCGGCCCGACCGGTTCGACCAGTGACCGGTCGGTCATCCGGTCCAGTTCACCCTTAAAAACTGATTCTCAATTGAACCAATGAGAACCGGTCGGATCGGTTCGGTTCAATAATTTTATTATTTTATTATTTTTATTATTTTTGGTATATTTTTGTATTTTTTAATATTATTAATATTATATATAATTAAATATAATTATTGCATAATTAT
>JAOSBM010000008.1:2685313-2703395 GCA_027568955.1 Erythroxylum tenue
TCTTATTATAAAAACCATTCTTTGAAGGCTCAGAATATCACTGAGCATATTATTCATATCGCGTGAGTTCTCTTTTTTTATCTCTTATGCGCAGAAGTGTACAGGCTACGTAAGAACCTGGAAAATTTTAGGGTTCAGATTTACATCCTCTAGGCTCTTGGAGTGGGGTCGTAGGGGCTTAGGATTAGTTTGGCTAAGCCGGGATATCTAATGTAATAAAAAAAAAGATTGCTAAATGATTAAAGCAGTGGCCATTGGTCATACATTCTGGCTGTTGTGAAGAATTATCTTTAGGTGGTTTGAATGTGGATCAACCCTAACCGTTCACAGGTGCTCAACCCTATTGTGATGGGTACCCATGAATTCTTCTCCCGCAACTGGTCTGTTGTCCATTGGCATGTTTACCGAGAGAGCAATAGATGCGCCGACTGGCTGGCCTCTCACGCTGCTCAATTTGCTGTTGGGGTTACTTATTTTGATTCCGCACCTACCGGGTGCCATCCTTTCCTCGTTAAGGATCTGTTGAGGATCTGTTTCCCCCGACTTATTTTGTAATGTGTTTTGTTTCTCCTTTTAACCCAAAAAAAAAATCCAAATTCAACTTACCCAAATTTGTCTCATTAAATAAAAACAGATATGAAGTAAATATTACTTTAGTTGTAAATATTAATGAATAAATAAATAGGCTGTATGAATTATTCAATTGAAAAAGACGTCTAATCAGAAGACTTTTCAAATAATTTTTTTAAATGTTTAGATAAAATATGTTAATAATTTAATAAATTAAATTAAATTAATTATTTGAGTATAAAAACTTTAAACACATAATTATAAAATGTTAAACTATAATTTGGTAACAAAATAAGAATACCCAAATCATCCTATTAGTTTTTTTTTTGGGTCAAAAATCATCCTATTAGTTAGATTAGTGATTTAAAGATCTCAATAGGTCGGGCCGGGATAGGAGTTAGGTGGCCTATGGGTCGCCACGAGCTAACAGATCCGACTCATCATTACTTTTTTTAAAAAAAATTTACAAAATGACTTCAATTTTGTCGTTTCAGTCGGCTCATGGCTTGATCAGGCTAAAATATTTTAATTTGTGACCTTCCTGTGACTTGGTCAATTCAGGTTAAAATCGGAACAGGTTGAGTCAAAATTGACATTCTTATTAATTATAAGTGGTTGGGTCGGCCATACAAGGCCCAATCTCAGATCCAGGTGTCGACGGCCCAGTCGTAGGTGACAATCTCCCATGCAAACACTAAGACGTACGTAAAGATTTAAACTTGACAAGTTAGTCCATATATAAGGTACTATTTTGTCATGATACAGGTACGAGATTAATACCCGGCCTCTCTCTCTACTTTGAGCTGTTTATTACCTTCACCAGAAAACTAACTTGAGCGTCAGAGGGACCTTCCGGGAACAACTCCGAAGTGTCTTATTTGTTTTGCAGGTATTCATCACGACGAAACTACTGAGATCATGGATCCAAGCAACAGCATCCAACCCGAACAGAATCCGACTGAACCAATAAGATTTGCTTAAATTCACTTGATTTAAAAGTGTACTTTTAACTTTAGCATTTATAACATAATATAAAACAGATATTATTAATGTTTAGAAACGTTCAAATTAAATCTTAACGTTTTCAAAATATTCAAAATAGAATAAGTAGATAGAAATTTAAAAGAGGTTTCTCAGCAATTAAATATTACGTTATTATTTTTATTTTTTAAAATAAAAATTGATGCCATTGTCATATAACAAGTGGAATCATTATTTGAAATGTATAATAGTAGCAGAGACAATGCAACTTACTTTTTGATTAATTAAAAAAATCTAATTTTGTGACAGTCACTTACTTTTTGTTTAAAAATATATAAATAATATTATATTAACCATCGAAGAATTAATTTCGTTTATTTAGAATTTATTATGACAGTTTTGAAAACATTAAATTTAATTTAAGAACTTCAAAATCTTAGGGCTCAAGTTGTATTTGATCGTAAATATTAAAATTTAAAATACACTGTTTTTGTAAATTATTAAAATTGTGTTTACAATATAAATGTTTTATTATTATGTAATTGATTAAAATAATATTATTTAAATCTTAATTTCTTCAAAGATCCAAATCAAAATTATATGTTTAGATATTTAAATTTAAAAAGTTAACTATTTAAATTAATATCTTAAAATCATAAATTTTAATTTACGTCAACCGAAATTAATTTACCATTCCTTTAGCTAGAGCCTAGAAGGAAGTGGAAAGTCTAAAACAGCGTACCTTTTAGAGTATTGTCCGCGTTTCGAACGCTTCACTACCGTATTGCTTACGCTCGTAAACCCCTTTATATTATCATTTGTCTGCTACTAAAATCCTTTTAGCTCTTATCAATCTCTCTCCTGTAACTTCCTTTTGCATGACGACGAGCAACCGCACTTTGTATCTCTCTTACCTCTTATACATACGAGCTAAAATCGCATGCTCTTTTACGCGTTTTCTGTAGATTAACTACTTTCTAGAAGCTGCCTTTCGGAAGAGTTTATCACTTGGGTTCTAACCGATTCTGTTACTCCAATGGCGATTCTAAAGACGCCGGAGGGTGGTTCTGCCACGGCCGATTCCGGAGATGCTCTTCTGACCGACTCATCGTCGTCAGAACTGAATCGCTCGCTTCGTCGGAGGCCGAGCGCCGTCAGAGACGTGAACGATTCGATCACCGAAGTGGACAATTCCGAGTCCGGTAGTTCATCCAGCGAGGATGTGGTGAATCCGACTGCGGCGGTGCATACTGACAGTCTCAGTGTTACGGGAAAAGAATGCGGAGGAGGTGGCGAGGATAAGAGTGAGAATCGCAGTGAAACGGACATGAAATTTCTGTACCGACCGACGATGCCGGCTCATCGCAACATCAAAGAAAGTCCGTTAAGCTCGGTCGCTATATTTAAGCAGGTAGAGACTTTGTATGTCACTTACTTGTGCTTGGAACTCATTGTTTGCTTAATTCTGTTAGTCACATATTTTTCAGAAGCATTATGCTTTTTGATTTATAGGTGATTCACGAACTCGTTGGTTTTGGGTTGAATTTCGATGCATTTGGTTGATAATTAAGTTTGTTTGGGAGAATTGATTATCGAATAGGTAGGTGCAAAAAGGAAATGAATTTTATTTAGTTATAGGATGGCGAGTTAGCAGCCAATGACAGTGACGTTCGACCAGTGCCGTTTTGTTACATTTTATCGATTGTAATGATTTTTAATTAGTTTTTTTTTACATTCCTTTTAGCAGAGTCACGCAGGCCTCTTCAACCTCTGTATAGTGGTCCTTGTAGCTGTAAACAGCAGGCTTATCATTGAAAATTTAATGAAGGTTTGTATTTCCCTTCACAGTTAATGGTTGATTGGGAACATCCTTATGAATGATTCACGAATTTAGAATTTGTGGTGTTGAAGGGCTTATCATCTTGTTGATCTTTTGCAGTATGGTTGGCTAATTAAGACTGGATTTTGGTTTAGCTCACGGTCATTACGTGATTGGCCCCTCTTTATGTGCTGGTAATGTTCATGTAGCAATGCACATATCTTGTTTCGTTATAGTTCATATTTAACTAAAAGCTTGCGATGCGCTTTTATTGCAGCCTTACTCTGCCAATATTCCCTCTTACTGCATATCTAGTTGAAAAGTTGGCATATAGAAAATGTATAGCTGAATCTGTAAGTCTTCAAGTCTGTTTAGTACGTTTCTCTGTACAGGAATATACATGACTTGGTATTACTGAAGCTATTCAGGTTTAACTATGAGTTTATATTGCAGATTGTTGTTTTGCTTCATATATTCATCACGACAGCAGCAATTTTGTACCCAATTTTTGTGATCTTGAGGTATGTTTTTATACATGGAAATCCATACAAGAGGAGAACAAAAATTCTGAAAATTTTACATTTTGTAGCGCTGATATATATTACGTGTTCATTCGTGATTTATTTGCTCCAGTCATCTCTTCCATCACAAGTTCATCATCAATTCTGCAGTTGTCTTTCAATGCTAGTGAATTTTGGGAGACTAATTTATCCAGGATGTAATGATATTTGTTGCAATGATATATGAATAATTTATACAGGATTTCATATAAAATGTTTCTGCAAAATTTCTCTTTTGTTCATAATATCTATCAGCTATCTGTTCCATGAAGGGATTATTATTTACCATTGCAATGAGTGTTAATGGAGAGACTCACTTTTCTTTTTAACCATGCAGTTGTGATTCGGCTTTCTTGTCAGGTGTTACGTTGATGCTTTTTGCTTGCGTTGTATGGATGAAATTGGTTTCTTACGCACATACGAACTATGATATGAGAGCAATTGCAAAGTTAGTTGAGAAGGTAACAATGTAATACTGTCAAAAAACTGAGTCATCTAAACCTCTCTATAAGTTAATATTTGTCTGCATCCTGGTCATTTCTTGCAAATTGTGGGATTAAAATCTGCTGAAGCTCACTTGGGTATATTTTTCATAATACCTAGGCAATACAGCCCCTCCTCTTTCCCCACCACACAAAACAGAAAAAAAGAAAGTAAACAAAAAACCCACCAAAAAAAAAAAACTAAAACAAGATGAATCTTTTTCTTGACTAAGCGTTCTATCTTCTGCACCAATTTCATTTAATCCTTGTTTTCACATCTATCTTGATGATTAATTGGTTGTCCCATCCTCAATTATCATGTAGGGAGATACTTTGCCCAATTCTCTGAATGTGGATTATACTCAAGATGTCAGCTTCAAGAGCTTGTTATATTTCATGGTTGCTCCAACATTATGCTACCAGGTAACAGTTATCCTTTTTTCAACTTCGCACAAAAATTTTGCTCATTTATGCTATTATAAACACTTCAAGCATTATTGACTTCTCTAATCTTAATTTTCACACATGATTTTGCAGCCAAGTTATCCTCGTACGGCTTCTGTTAGGAAGAATTGGGTGGCTCGTCAATTTGTCAAATTAGTAATATTCACAGGGCTGATGGGATTTATCATAGAACAAGTTAGTAGAGCTTCATGTTACTATTGGATGTTTCACATTTTTCCAATTTACTGATAAAAGTTGACACATCGTATTGCTGACATCATTGCTGGTATGTTATTCAGTATATCAATCCTCTTGTTCAGAACTCGCAACACCCCTTGAAAGGAAATCTCTTATATGCTATTGAGAGGGTTCTGAAGCTATCTGTTCCTAATTTATACGTGTGGCTCTGCATGTTTTACTGCTTTTTTCACCTTTGGTGAGTGTGAATGAGCATTTTCTTCCACCGCTATTTTATTCTTTAACTGATTAAAGGCACATTATCCTTGCCTACATGTTTCCAAAAAACAGGCTAAATATTCTAGCTGAACTCCTACGTTTTGGTGATCGGGAATTCTACAAAGATTGGTGGAATGCAAGAACTGTTGATGAGGTAAGTTTTTATGTGCAGGAACAGTTTCCTTTAGAATTATTGTCCATTATTCTCCACTGTCTCTGAATCTTTAATTTGTTCCTTGGCTATCTGGATATCTGTCTGTCATCAGTATTGGAGATTGTGGAATATGGTATGCTTCTTCACCTAGAACTCGTTTTGTTTCTTCAACTTGTTGGATCCGTGCTGTTTATATTTGCAATCAGGCTGTTATGTAAAGACATTAATTCTTTATAAGTTAGATATGATGTTCTTTTTCTGGAGTTTTCCATTGTATGCTCTATAATTTTTGTTAACAAACAGATTTTATTGTAATTAACTGAAGATATGAAAAGTAGATCTTGCCTTGTTACTGCTTATAATACTTTGAGAACCAGAAGGGGTTGTGATTCTTGCTTTGAATTTTGATCACTTGAGATAAAATATAGGATTCTGTTATACAAAGGTTTGGGTGTTTGCGCTCTTATTTTCTTCATATGTGACCTAAAATTTTGATAAAGAAACAAACATAAATGGCCCTTTATTTTTGCTCCAAAAAGTTAATAGCATTCTTGCCATGTGTTTGCACCTGAGATGTTGCTTATGTTAGCTTATGTTAAAAGGGGTTTTATGGCATGCAACTAGAATTCTGCTTTTGGCATATTGTTATTAAATTGAGGTCAATGACCATGTCTGTCGTTCAAGGGGATAAGAATCTATCAAAGGGTTGATCTTAGGAGAGTATCCATGTCAACATTTTCTTAGAGAAGTTACCTATACTGTTACATGATACCTGTTCTCATTGTGAGTGCCCATTTGATTCTTTTTCACACTCATAAGTATAAACATGCTAGCAGAAGGGAGTGTGTGTGAGTAGTAGGTCCAACAATTTACTGATAGAGTCCTTACTGATCTCAGCCTGTTCATAAGTGGATGGTTCGGCATATCTATTTTCCATGCATCCGGAATAAAATACCCAAGGTTAGTTTCTCACTTTTTATTTTGTTTAGTGTTTGCTGAATTATAAGTGTAAATTGAACATTGCACTGTGCTACATCTGAATTTTTTAATATTGTAAATTTCTTCTTAGAATGTTTGGATAGACTGCCTCACTTTTTTTAATGCATGTGTGGATCTTGGCATAAACTAGATGATTTAAGTTTCAGGAGTTTATTAAAATATTTTCTTTTATGGGAATAATGCAGGGGGTAGCGTTACTTATCGCCTTCATCGTTTCAGCAATATTTCATGAGGTACCATCTTGTTGATCTTTACTATTTTATTAGATTGAAGTTTCCTTTGATTTATGGCCCCCTAAAATAGGAGGATTATCAAGATGATCAGAATATTGTATTATATGGTTTTTTTTATAGATCTGTAACTGATTTAAATTACAGAAGTTTTGTCTATTCCATGCTTGCTGCATGCCATTAATATAAAGGACATTCTTTGCTATATGGATATGATGCTGCACACTGGCAAAATCAAAGTTGTCAATTTGAAATCAGATTTACAACTTATACGTAGAACTATTCGCTGGAACATTAAATAATACATGTGAAATGATAAGTGCCATCATTACCTTCATGAAAATTTGCCACTCTTTTCTGTACCTGTCCTTTTTTCTTTTCTTGTTTTGCTTATATCTGTATTCAATATCTTCCTATTTGCAGTTGTGCATTGCTGTTCCTTGCCACATATTCAAGCTCTGGGCTTTTATTGGAATTATGTTTCAGGTAAGATCATTTTAACTATAAGTTTAACTCAAAATCAGTCAGAGACCTTTCAGATGATTGCAAGTCTCCTACCCCTCCACGACCCTTGTCTCTAACCCACAAACATTCAGTACGATGGGGCAGAGAGAACGAGTGAAAGGACCATCTTCCTTCTGGAGATTATATCTGGCTCATTCTTGATTCAGGGTTAATAAAATCTTTTTTTTATTACCTCTGTGATTCAGGTTCCATTGGTTGTGCTCACAAACTTCCTTCAAAATAAGTTCAGGAACTCCATGGTATGTCTATTGTTTTACCAAAACTTATTAGTATGTTCATCTTCTTGTTTTTTCCCTTGACAATAAACCTGTTCTGATGTCCTGAGAAAATCAGTTTAGCTGGCAGCAATTTGTACAATTTGAAATTAACGAAGGCTCTTTTAGATGGGATGTGTAACATTCTAGCCCCAGTTTCCAACAGTAAAGTTTCTGTACAATTTTCTTGGGCACTCAAAACTTATTTGCTGTTGGAGCATTGGCCTGACAGAAAATTGAGCTGAAAAGTATTAGGAGTACAATATAGTCAAAGTCCAGTACAATACTATTCCAATTGCTGTACTAAGCATATACTTACTTGCTTTTGAAATCACAGGTTGGGAATATGATCTTCTGGTTCATATTCTGCATTCTTGGTCAACCGATGTGTGTGCTTCTGTATTACCATGACTTGATGAATCGGAAAGAGAAAATCGAATCAAGATGATCAAATTAAATGAGTGAGTCTTTTAAGGTAGATACTATTCTCAAAAGTTGAGTTGCCAGGTTGCCGCTGAACTTTAAAACCGGAGTGCCAAAAGCCTCCGATGCGGAGATTCATCGCCATCACCCAATTAGTCTCACGATCAGATAAGCTTGTTAATTTGTCAATGTATAAGCAGTTTTAGAAGGATAAAGCAGAGGTTGGAGGAAATACGATTTACATCAATCATGTTGCGAAGTTGTAAATGATTACTACCCTCTTTACAGTGAATGCATGCTTGTCCAACAGTAAAGTCCTATTATTGTTCTGAAATAGATTTTCTCAGGTTAGCCAAAAGTCCGAGAGAATGATGGAGCATGTCCAAACATGTTTATGAAAGGGTACGTGCTTTTAGCATCCTTTGTATAGTAATGATTTTCAACAGTGAATGTATGTTTTCAAAAAATTTCACACTTTAAACTATGCTTCTTCTAACGTGCCTGTTTTGGTTACTATAAATCCTCTTGGTCACATTCTTTTCCGTAAGTAACTAAACAAAGCACGACGGTAACATTTATAGCTTGCACAAGTTGCAATTGTTGGAATTAAGGAGAAAGACGAAACAAAAGAGAACATCCTCCGTATTATTCCTCTGCAGGAAATTATGCCCAACTCCATATTTTTAAGGTTGGAGAAGAACTTTTGGATTCTTTGATCAACAAGATATTCAATTGAATCTATCACTTTCAATCTTATTATTGAATTGTTAATTGATTTATTTGGAATAAATAATAAATTATTATGTATTAAACTCGAATTAGTCTTACTCATCTTCTTTTCTTTTGACTAAAGCTTTAATCTAATCTCTAATTTCTTTTTTTTTTAAAGATGCTATGGATCTTTTTTTTTTCATTTATGAAGAGTTTACTCATTTTTTATTTTTTTTCCCTAAAGAGGCTATTTCGATGCATGTGCCCTAGGGATATGTGACATAAATTTATAGTTAGGTAGCACAACTATTCTCCATTCATATTCAAAATCAATTTCTAGGTACAATTTTTCTTTTTTCTTTACACATTGGTTACTTACTTCCTCTTGTAAGTTTGAATATGAATATGTTCCTCGTGCAAACTCAATCAATGGTATCCAGAAGCTGACTATTCAAAGGTATTTAAGTTCAACTACTCTTTAATTAGACCGTATATTCATCTTCAGACAACTCAATTTTTTTCCCAGTCAAATCGATTACATAAAAAATGAAGAAAAATAAAATTTGGTAAAATCCTTTTGAATCTAATAAAATATATAATTTTAAAAATAATAATATAAGTTAGAACATGAATTTTTAAATAATTTTAGAATACATCAATATTTCTTGAGCATATTAAAATAATAAAAACTACTCATATTTTTATCTAACATGATGAAGCAAAACTCGATTTTAGTCGTAGCTTCCCGAAAATACCATATGATAAAATGCTTACGACCAAATAAACAGCCTTCTAATTCATATCAGTCAGACCGACGCATAATCAACTTACAACTGAGCGATTCCTCGACAACGTATTTATTACCAAGCTCCTTTTGTTTTCCGGCTATACAAAACAGACACCCACTCACTCACTCACTCCCGTGAAAAGGATAAACGGTGAGTGTGATTTCATCTCTTAGGGGGGAGAGAAGCACCAGTTGAAATCAATCAGAAGATGGAGGATTTCAGATCCAAGTCATGTGGAGATGGAAGAAAGCAGATAGAGAGCTATTACGGAGCAGCAGCAGCAACGACAACAACAACAGTACCCACTTTCTCAGGTGCTATGCAGGATCTAAGATGTTACAGTGCTTCTTATGCTTCTTCAACACAAACCCAGATGGGAAACAAGGATGTGAAGTTCAAAAAGGGCAAGTCTGCAAATGGGTCTGTTTCAAAAAGCTGGAGTTTCCAGGATCCAGAGTTGCAGAGGAAAAGGAGGGTTGCTAGTTATAAGATTTATACCGTTGAAGGCAAAGTTAAAGGGTCTTTTAAGAAGAGTTTTCGGTGGCTCAAGGACAGGTGCTCTAGAGCTGTTTATGGCTGGTGGTGATTTGAACAATCGTTGACTACTTCTGGATTTATATATTGTTGTTTTCTTTTGCTATTTTTCTAAAAGTGGAGTCTTGTGTATTGTATTGCTACTTGCTCTTTTTTTTTTCTTCCTCTTTTCAAGTATATGATTGATTAGAAATCACCGGAACTTGTATGATAATTAGTGTTTTTGTCTCGCATGAATTGGGAGTACGTGTGTCGGAACAATTCAGGCAGTGTTTTTTTAGTTAAAAGATGTTGTCTTTGGTCTTATAGTTATCCTCTCTCTTTCAACAGTTTCCCATATCCTTTCTGCAATGTGGCTGTCAACATTGACATGACTTGATAGCTCCTTCCTCTCATATCTGCTGCTTGTGTGGAATTCCACTGCACATCCTCAAATAATCATTCTTTACATGTTATGGAAGAAGTTTGGTACAAAGAAACTGCTCAAGTTTAGAAACTTTTGACTCCTCGGAGGAATTGCAGAGGTTCATTACGACAAGATTTCCATTTGTTTCAGTACTGGTAAACAAGAGCACACGATTCTAACTACCAATTCAGTTATTCTTAACTTGCGTAGGTAATTTATGGTTGACGTACTTGTCTGAAGCTACTTTCCATGATTTACACCTACTTATCATGTGCTTTTATGTCTGTAGAACATATTTCTGTTGAGCTGAAGATAGCTATATTGAAATTGAACAAGTTCTGGTTCAGCCTGCTGTTGTATGACTGGTGCTTCCATTTAGCTCTGACCGTTAAGCATTGCTCAATTTTATAAGGTTTTACCTTCCTTCAAAATATAAATCCATTTACCTAGAGTCAAGCTGAAAGAGAATTTCTCTATATAAGTTCATATGCAAAGATTAGTTCTGCATATTTAATGATACATCGCGATTACTTTTGTTTTTATCTAGCATTTATCAAGTACAAAAGAAAAAAAAACTAGCCCTTCAAATTATGGAAATGTGAATACATAACTTTATGAAAAATTAAAGTGATCGGAGACTTATTAAACCAAAACATGACATTAAGCAACAAAGAGGCTATCCATTAGAATCACCCTAAATACGTGAAATGATAATCTGATACTAAAACCACTTGAAAGACATGAAAATAATGGAAAAGTAGGTTAAATTCCAGCACGTTACAACCAAACATGGCAACCCTAAAACACACATTGAATCACATGCTCGCGGTGCCTAACATAACTGGAAATCTCGCAGGGTTTAGTATAGACTGGCCAAGCTATAGGTGTCAAGAAGTCGTGAACATACAAATTGAAAGCTTTGAGCAGAGGACAGCACTTACAATTTCAACCATGCCAAGAACCGTAAAATAACATTAACAGGTCCAGCCTAAATTTCTCAACATCTTCAATTCAATTCATTCATTGCGAGCTGCTTCATATATGATCAGCTGATGCCTTGCCGCCCAAAATTGAACAAGAATTACCTGGCAATCAATAACTTCAGAACTCATCACCATCTGTATACTGGCAAATTCACGAACAATTCAAAGTGCTGAGCAACCTAGTAATGAAGCTTCTCGTCAGTGTCAAAGTTCAGGTTCTCAATGCCCTTGATGTTGGATTCATATGCCTTCATGTATGAAATATTTCTAGCTGATGATGAGCGCCTATGATCTGAAGATCCAAGAGGAGGACTTCTTTGCTCGATTGATATCTTCTGCATGGTCCCTGCACTTGGGTCAGTTATCCGAATGCGTTGGGAATCTGAAGATCCAAGAGGAGGACTTCTTTGCTCGGTTGATATCTTCTGCAAGGTCCCTGCACTTGGGTCAGTTATCCGAATGCGTTGGGAATCTGACTCAGTTCCAGCAAATGCATCACGACTGCTAGAAACAGCAGCAGCTCGCCTTGCAGATCCACTTGGACGCCCCAGAAAATTGGAGCTTGGTAACTGCATTGTCCAAACAAAAAATAATTAGATCTGAAACCAATTGGAGGAAACTAAACTGCCAAGTTTTGGGTATGGGAGGAGGAAAAAGCATGAAATTCAAAAGAGCAGTTTCTGAATAGAATTACAATGATTCAAAGAGATACCAAACAAATTGAGAATTATACAAAAAGATAAGGAAGAAAAGTTTATAATGATCAAACATTCAGCCACGGAGGTGTAGATATTAAGAGCTCCATAATATGATCAGAATTCAATTACAATATTCACAGATCCCAAAGAAGTAGGAATAAGTTGAGGCCTGCCAGCAAATAACAACTTAAATATTAATTCTTATAGAGGCAAAATGTAAAACCACATCTTCCATTAATCTCAAATCACTTGTGTTGCACAAAATTGGGAGCCACAAGGGGTGAAAATCCAATTTTCCTTCTTTTTACCATGGCATCCTTTGAAGCTATAGGATCGTGTATAGCTGGACTCTTCTGCTTTGCATAACTAGCAGTATTTAGGAGTTGCCCTGATAGCCTCCTACGAGATGGATCAGTAACAGTTCGTCCTTCTTCTCCACCTGCAACAAAGAGAAACAATTAGCATAACCTCAATAGTTTGTAACGAGCAACACCTTCCCCTAGGGGTGAAACCAGAAATCACAATAATCATAAGCCCTCAGCTGGAACATCCACCGTGAACAACGTCTTTAGGTTAATGAGATTCAATAGTTAACTTCTTCCATCGACGTAAAATAAACCACAATGTCGCAGCCACTACACACAGAGCCAAAGAAAAAAAACCAAGTGACAAAACCTATGACGACATTCTAGAGGCAACCAATGAAAGAATAGAGAAGCTCTCGACTAGGACTGCCAGTTGAAAACAATCCTACACAAACAAACATTCACCAATCCTAGAAAGAAATAAAAGAGCTACTATAAACCTGTTTGTCTGTCTGTACTGGTGATGACAGGGGGCATTCCAGAACTGGTACCAACTACAGGGCCCTAAATCAAGAACCCATTAAATGTTCATCATGTCAATATACAATAAAATTACACACTAAATTCACATGGAAGAGTTCTTCCAGCTTCAAAATGGAACGTACAAGAGCTCGAGCTGGAGGATTAGCAAGTTGGGATTGCTGATACTTCAGTATAGTCCAGTCAAACACATAATCAAATTGGAAACCTGTACGACCATCAAGAGATAAGACTCAGAAAACTAAATGCCAACGTCATGCACTTCACCTACAAAATTGAAACAGAGATGAGGTGATTTCAATCTAAATTCATTCAACCACTACAAGAAGCATACCTTCACGGATAAAGAGGTCACGGAATATTCTTTTCAGGTAAGCATAATCTGGCTTATCATCAAATCTTAGTGACCGGCAGTAATGAAAGTATGATGCGAACTCAGTGGGATAACCTCGGCATAAAGCCTAGAATAAGCACTATCTATTCATCTTTTTGGCAATCACAAACACCATTTGCAAAATTAAAACTTAATAACTGCAAACATATTACCTCTATTGTGGTGGAAACTTTCTTTTCACTAATCTTTTCATATTTCTGTTTTTTAGTTCCTGCCTTTAGTCCCTGCCAAGGAAGGCTACAGAAGAAGGAAGCCCAATAACCAAACAGTATCGAAGAAAAGAAGGCAGGATCTTTGTGAAATTAAACTCACCTTCCTCTTAAGAAATACATAAGAACATAACCAAGAGACTCTAGGTCATCCCTCCTGCTTTGCTCTACATAATCCAACACATCAGTAAACTGAAAGTTAAATATTTGAAATCAACAAACAAAACTCAGCGATAGGACCAATATATTGATGAAAATGGTCAACTACTCAGATAAAAGCACATACCAATACCCAAATGAGTGTTCGTGCTTGCATATCTAGCAGTTCCAGTCAAATTTTTGTTCTCCCTGCAATAAGAATAAGCTATTGATAAAACAAGTTTAAAAAATAAATTAAAATACTATATCAATATCTTTTGCAAGTATTTGCATCATAGTGATGCAGAGCAGTAACACAATCTCTGGAACATTATGCCAGTGCAATGCAGCAACATAGGCACCACCATAGTGCAAGCCAGCAACATTGGCACCACTTCTAAGAGAATGAGCAAATATATCACGCTCAAGAATACAATGCAAAACATTTTTTAAGGTATTATAACTCCCAAATAAAGCACAAATACTAGAAACTTATTTCAAATTCATGTGAACAACAATCTCCAACCTGTATGGAATATGCTGATGGGTTGAACTATCTCTGTATTTCTTTGCCAGTCCAAAATCAATGCAGTATACCTACATGCAAGTGACCCATAACTATTACATTGACATAAATCTCAAATGAGGGTAATAAATAATAAAAACAAACATTTGTAACAGAACAACACCTGATTTGCACGCCTCCCCAAGCCCATAAGAAAATTGTCTGGCTTGATATCTCGATGTAAAAATGATTTTGAATGAACATACTCAACTCGATTGATCTAAAAAGACAATTAGCAAAAAACATAAGTTGACAGTTTTCAAAAGTCATAAAGGAAATATAAAAATTACAGCAAACCAACCATTTGATCAGCAAGCATAAGGACCGACTTCAAAGATAGTTTCCGACTGCAGAAGTTAAAAAGATCTTCAAGACTTGGTCCTAGCAAATCCATCACAAGGACATTATAGTCTCCTTCAACACCAAACCATCTCACATTTGGGATTCCAGCTGTTAGAACCAGAAAAATGGTAAGAGTCTCAAAATACTCAAATGCAAACTGGAACAAAGAGTTCATGAAATGTGATTATTTGCTCAAAATGGGAAAAGGGAAAATTGTAATCAACTAAAGATCTCATTACTTCCTCCCTGAAGGATTCTATACAACTTCGACTCATACAGCAACTGTGGGTGCTTTGTCTTCACATTTTCCTGAACATTAAAGAAAATGTAAGTCAACAGTAAACACCCTGAGAACAGAATTATGAGCAAGATAAGCCCCACAAAATTAAGACCGAGTACTCATCAAGAGGAATTTGATGGGATAGAAAAAAAACGTGAAAACATCAAATTAAGCACATTCTCTTCTTAATTGCAGCTGACATAAATTTTCTGCCAAATTCATTTTTCCACATACTTCACCAGAGTACATTATCTAGCGGGTGCCAAATAACCAGCTAGGAAGCCTGGTATGTGGCCAGTTTACCAAGACCTATGCGTTTACCCCTGTTCAAAAAGAGCTGCAGACTGGTTGCCAGAAAACTAAGTTCGATTGACCAACTAATCCTGTTAGAGAACATCTGTTTCTACATCCAATTAATTAAAAAAACTGCTATAAGTTGTCTGCCCCCCAACAGTTCTAATAATTTCTTCTCCATTCAACAAAGGGATAACTTGTTAGAACAATCCCTGAAGATTGCTTCATATTAGATGGATTTCCCATAAGCCAGTAATTACACAGCCAACCTGTGATATATCCTTGTCCAGTTACTAGCAAAAGAATATTTGAAAGCAACTACAAGTTAGGGAAACAACAGAAAGTCTTCTTCAGCTGCAGGCACTTCTAACCTTAACCTATACATGGGCAGGACAACTAAACAAATTTGCACACTCCAGAGATTCTGTGATTTGGACTATGCAATAATACTAGCAGTTAAAACCTCTGGATCATTGTAAAACACTTCACTTCTCCCCTCAGTTTCTTTGTTTCAACTAAACAGGACAAAGTTTTGTCAAAGCAGCTTCAAGCCTTCAAAGTCCAACCATGTTTATATTATACTAGTTGCTAGTAGAAGCTAAGAGGACCCGACAACCATCATTTTTCTACTTTCAACGGAGTTATACCAATCTTACAGATGGGCAGTAAATTCATACATAGCCAAAACCATCCAGTAGGTGATATTAAACGTTGGCAATACAGAAATAGAAGAAAACGGCAAAGAAAATGAAAAATAATAATAGAAGTACACTAACAAATGAAAGAGACTACTCACAAGCTTAATAGCGACTTCTTCATTAGTCTGGATATTAGTACCTATAATTCAATCACACCAAGCAAACTACTTTAGGGCAAAAACCAAAAGGGGAAAAAAAAAACTAACACAGTATCACGAAGCTAATTTACAAACCCAGATAGATCTCGCCAAACGACCCGCTGCCGATCTTTCGACCAAGCCGAAACTTATTGCCAACACGGGGTTCCATATCAAATCCCAAATCCACAGAAAAGAATCGAAACTCTAGATACGACTAAAAAAAACCCTAATTGAAAAGAAAACAATTTCCAAACTTCTAAAGTTCAATGCCGCTAAAATTGAAAAATCAAGCAAAGCAACACTATACACCACCGCAACAACCGCACCGACAAATCCAAAAAACTCGTACGGAGGACGGGGAAAGCCACAGAGCCAAATTGAAGATCTTCCTAGTCTAAATATCAGAATTTCTTAGCTCCCACTAAGAACAAAAGCCCAAGAAAAAAAAAACTATTCTAGTGTTAGTTAATTACAGATGTGAACCCAATCAAAGATTGGGAAACCAAAGGTGAAATGAAAAAAAGTTGGGTCTCTCTCTCTCCTAGTCTTCTAGGTATTGACATTTCTACTTTTTCTCTCTACCTCCCTCAAACACACTCTCACTCTAAAACAACACTTCTTTTCTAATCTCATTCTCACCCAATTTTTGGTTTTAATTTCCCAACTCCCGAACGGATGTCACTGTATTAAGTGTCTTTGTGGGCGTGTCTGTACGCGCGCGTGTAACAAAGACATTGAACGCTAATTTTTTTGCTTATTATTTACTTTTTTTTTGCAATAAATTGAGCATTTATTTTATTCATTTATTAGCGAGTAAATTTTTAATTTAATGTATAAGGATCAAGGATGATTTAAAAATAAACCGATTTAAATTGAATATTTGTTTATTTTTAATTTTTCGATTCGATTTATTTTAATAACTCTCATTATTAAAAACTGATTAATTTAATAATTAATCGCTTAATTTTTTTAATCTAATCAATTTTTATAAACTAAATTAATTAATTAATTTTATTTAACCGTATTCTTTTTAATTAAATTTTAAAATTTTTAATGAGTATTTCAAATTTCTCAATTTTATTTAATCATTAATTAGTTTAATAACAATCTTTTACCAATTGAACTATTTAAATATTCTTAATAGTTTAACTTTCGATCCGATTTTTAAAGCATTGGATATAATTCACCCTTAATTTTTGTTATTATTATTAACACAATTAGTAGTATTTAATTAATAAATTTTATCAAGTTAAAAATTAAATTATTAAAAAAATAAATAGATTACACTAATTTTAAATGTTTAATATTTGTATCTTTTATATGAAAATATATTTAATTGTTGTGATATGCTTTAAAGTAACAGTATATTCATCGTCTTCTTCTTCTCCTTCTTTTCCTATCGTATAATCATTCTTTGTTCCACTTCAAAAACAAAAAATAATAATTACATACTTATAGCTCGTATTGCCTTTATTTATTTATAACTTTATGCTTCTTCTTTGATTTATTCTAAATTTTGACAAAAGAAGAGACTGTTGGAGATATGAAACGTCTGGTTTTTGAGAGTGTGATAAACATGTGGTGGAAAGATGAATTGATGTTTAAAAGTAACGCAGAGACACCTGGCGGTATGTAATTAAGAAACTCATTTATGTACTTTAAGATAATTCACTCTCAATCTTAAAAGGTGGAATCGCCCGTTTTAGGCACCTTATATTCCGATTTGACAAAATAGTGAGGGGATAAATTATAGTCTGATCTTAGTTAATTTTTTAGAAAGGTGGCCTAATACTTGGTGTGCACAAAAAGTCACCATATTTGATAAACTCCCACACTACCACTACCGAAACTCGAACTTGAAACCTTAATCTCAACCCCTTTTTCAATAACCAACTGGTAGCAAGATAATTCAGTCTGTATCTACTCAATTGAATCCATCATGGATTTATGTTATAATATTTTTTTTATTGTTAAAATTTTAATTAAAAATTTTATTAGTATTTTGAAATTAACTAAAAATGAATTTTTAAAATATAATTTCTCTTCTATTACATGAAACGGCGCGACGACGTCATTTTATTGTTTCCACTCTTTTTTCTTTTTTTTGGTTGCCCACGAGGTGTCTTAGGCGGGTCTCAATTATGAGAAGGCACATTTAAA
>JAOSBM010000008.1:2731633-2743251 GCA_027568955.1 Erythroxylum tenue
GAGATGATGAAAAATTCTTAAACGATAGAAAATGTGCAAGAGGGTATAATGGTCATTTTGTACATTTTCTGGTTCCTTTCCTTATGGCAATCGAAAGGTCCTGCTCATTGTTATTCTCATGAAATTCATTTTCATCTTGTAATGGAGAGTTAGAAATTATTACCTCATTCAAAGGATCAGAGTTGGATTTTGGACTAGCATAGGTTTCGGGACAACTATATTCCTCTTTGTGTATACTTTACCTTTGCCAAATCTCACATCAGGTTTTTCTTATGGTCAATTTGGTGTTTTAGATGAACAAAGAGGTGTGGAAGTAGATGTAGGAGGATCAGATAGAGTCTTAGACAATGACAAATCAAGCAAAAAATCTTATTTATCTTTTCTTGTTAAATTCTCTCCCTAAAGATAAGGATTGGTGAAATAAGGTTGTTGTTCATTGAATGTGACATCTACGGAGACATAGAATTTCTTTGATGGAGGATGGTACCCTTTTTGAGTTGACAAATAGCCCACAAAGACAGGCTTTAGAGCCCTTGGATCTAATTTCTCTCTATTTTGACTGTGGACATGGATAAAGGATGTGCACCCAGAGACCCTAGGGGCAAGGTTATTTGTAGTGTTTAGGTTTAGTTAAAAGTTGAAAAAATGTCCATTGGACTATTAAAACTTAAGGTTCAAGAGGGTAAATGATTTATGAGATGAGAGGCGGTAAGATTTGCTTCTTCCCCAAAAACTATAGACACATGGTTTTGAAATAATAGGGCTCGGGTTTTCTCAAGGAGATGCCCATTTTTTCATTTTGCTACCATGTTTTATTGTGGAGTTCTTACATAAGAGAATTATGAATTATTCCCTCTTTCTGGAAGAATGGGCTAAGAATTTGATTGAAGTAGTCCCTAGCATTATCTTACCTAAATCTTGGCTAAAAGCTCAAATTGGGGCCAATCTTTTTTGGGTTTGATCAATTCAGGACCAAACCTTTTAATTTGCTCAATAAAAGTCTAAACGTTCACGAGTCTGCTCAATGTTAGACTATTTTGGACGGAAATTAGAAAGTGTTATACACGTGCCATTACTATATATAAAAAGTATGTTTGGAGAGGCCACGTGGATTTTAAATACCATCATGATTTTTAGAAAAGAAAAAAAAACATAATATCTCTTCAATTTTTACATAATCCTAATTTTACCTTAATTCCCAAATATTTACCCGCTCTCTCGAAAACTTAACAAAAGGAGTTGTCTCGTTCACTCATCATCACAACCGATCACTTCAATCTCTCTCGCTGATCTGCCTTCTAGGTCAAAGGGTTATCTTGCCATTTCTTTTCGGGAATCTAGTGGAGCATGCTTTTCTTTTACTTATGTATGGTTCCTAAGTGAATATAGTTGTGTACCGCAAAAATATAATTCACAATACTATTTTTTAATTTTGTTGGTTGGTTCCTTAAGATAAATCTAGTGGAATGGTGGAAGATGATGGTTGCAAGAATGTGCACAAAAGAGGTGGTAGACCCTATGATTAAGACTAGACCATTGACTAGTGCCCTTAAACGAGCTCTTCTAACTGCTTTAAGATGTGTAGATCCAGAAGCTGAAAAGCGACCAAAGATGAGTCAAGTAGTTCGCATGCTTGAATCTGAAGAATATCCTGTGCCAATAGAGAATTGACCCTGAAACTTGCTTTGAGCTTTTTGTTTGAGTTCCATTTGGTTTCAGATTGTTATTTTTTTACAAGGGAACATTTAAAAATAGCATCCATCTCCCTAAATTCTTACCAACTGGAGATGCTTTATTCTCGTATGATTTTCATTTAAAGATAGATTTATTAATATCTTTAAGGAAACCATAACTAAATGTGGTCGTGGATGAAATTTTAGGATCGAAGACTGTAAAGAAACCTGACAGGAGTAGAAGGGGTCGAGTCTCACTAGTACAAATTTGACACAAAAACGAGCAACGATCCAGATGATAGAAGGAAACATCAGGTGTCAAAACTCTAATCATTATAATTAGGAGGATATCTCATGGATTGTGACATTATCTCGAGAGTTGTGCATTGGCAGAAAGTTGGATTGGATAGTAGTGAGGGGGCAATAGAGAGATTAGACAAATTTCTTTGAATTCTCAATATCTACTGGTAGAAGTTATAGAGAAGATCACATTGTTCCTCAAAGTCGAGCCCTTGCAGCAGTGGCATGTACAAAAGTTGATGGCTCATTATTTATTTCATTCCCTTCTTCAAAACTTAATTTTGTTCTCCACCTTTGATTATGTTGTTGTTATCATATATTTAAAAGATTTACAACAAAAGAATATGTAGAAAAGCCAAGTTTGACTGTTTGAGATTTTTTTAGTGAAATACTCAAATGGGTGCTATGTTTGATACATTTTGTTTAGATATTGGCTCAGTGTCTATTATCCATTAAGTAGAGTATAAGCCAATCTTTTTCTTCTTATCCCATATAGGATAAGATGGTACTACCAAAAAAGATTGTAGCTTTGTGAGCATTTTCTCTATTATTTGGGAAGTGTTGGTGTTCTATCATTTTGGAAAAGAATAAGCAACACAAGCCGTCACTGGGTAGTAAAAGATTTCACCTTTTCCCCATTGTTTGGAAGTCATGGATTGGCGGAATTTTATCAAGAAAATTTATGTTACCAAATGATCAGAATGAATCAGAAGAGTGGAGGGTTCATTGAATTGCATGATCTCAATCTTTTTTAGTCCTGAAAATAGAAAACTTGATTAGTCATGGATTGGCGAAAATTTATCAAGAAAATTTCTGTTACCAAATGATCAGAATGAATCAGAAGAGTATAGGGTTCATTGAATTGCATGGTCTCAATCTTTTTTAGTCCTGAAAACAGAGAACTTGATTAGTTAACAAAACAGAGGAAAGAAAGCTAATAACCACCAATTTTTTACTAATGGATTCTTCAATTTTTCTTTTGCCTAAATTGGCGCCTTCCATTGTTTAGTTTGGATTAGGAGAGAAAATATCAAGAGCAGTGAACAAATATAAGGAGAGTAATTGATGAAGAAAAGGACAAGTGTGAGATAAAACTTGAGAGAGCCAAAGTGGGTGAAGCTTCTAAAGTGAAGCATATCTTTTGGCAAAAATCAGTCATGTTATGCTCTTTCTCTTCTTCACTTGTCTCCTCTCCTTTTCCTTGCAATAATGTTAACATCAACAATAACAAGAAGATAAAAAATCATCAAATATTTCTTCTTTTATGTGCTTATCCCTATATTAGAACTGCACCATTTTTCTTCTTCTTCTTCTACCCAAAAGTAGCAACGAAATTGGAAGCAAGGCTAGTACCCAGTCATCATTAAAATTTCACGTCCCAAGAGAGCCCCCATTAAGAATCTTAAGAAGAAACACGTCCGCAAGTCTAATGCTAAGGCCTGGGCCAATACCGTCACTAAAGCTCTATCCAATTCCATTTAAAAGAAACAATGGTCGCAAACACTTGAGGTTCTTTCTCTTTTTATTTGTTGTTGACATTTCCAAGTATTTTTGGCAACTGGGTTTTGTAAAGTTTCGATCTTTTTCTTCACTAGGTTTTCAAGATGCTAAAGCAACAACACTTTCTAACATCAAAAAGAAGAAACCTACATAAAGCTTCTAGTTTTGTTGGGAAGATGCAGTCAACCCATCATGCTCATCAACTGTTTGATGAAATGCTTAAAGCAGGATTAGAACCCGCTGGTCAACTTTACACTGCATTACTCGCTGCTTATTATTGCAACAATTTGATTGACCATGCTTTCTCCACTCAACCAAATGAAAACTCTTCCTCGTTGCCAGCCTAATGTTTTCACTTATAGTAACTTGCTTAAGGCCTGCGTCGATGCTTCCAGATTCAAGTTGGTTGAGACTTTACACCAAGAAATGGATGATAGACTGGAAGGCAGATTGACGAGAGGCAAGGTTTTGAAATCCGGACCGGACATTGAACCGGAGGCCTTACTGGTCACCAGTTTGACCGGTTCAACCACCGGTCGAACCGGTGTGATGTCATAATTATGCAATAATTATATTTAATTATATATAATATTACTAATATTAAAAAATATAAAAATATATCAAATAATATAAAAAATATTTAAAAATAAATAAAAATAAAAAAATTTATTGAACCAGTAGTCGACCCGGTTCGACCGGTCAAATGACCGATTTTTACCGATTCTCACTGGTTCAATTAGGGACCGATTTTTAGGAGTCAACCGAATCGGATAACCGACCGGTTACCTGTCGAACCGGACGAACTGGCCGATCTGGTCCGATTTTTAAAACAATGACGAGAGGGATTGGAGTCACAGGCAGTGATGATACGTGAAGGAAACAACCCCTTTTGTTAAGTTTCTAAGAGAGAGGGTGAACATTTGGGAAATAAAGTAAAATTAGGCTTCTGTAAAAAATTAAAGAGATATTATGTTTTTTCCTTTTCTGCAAATCCAGGTGGCATTTAAAATCCACCTAGCCTCTCCAAACACATTTTTTTATATATAGTAATGACACATGGATGATACTTCCTAATTTTCATCCAAAATAGCCTAATATTGAGCAAACTTGTGAAAGTTTAGACTTTACTGAGCAACTTAAAAGGTTTAGTCTTAAACTGATCAAACTAAAAAAAGATTGGCCCCAATTTGAGCTTTTAGCCCTAAATCTTTTGATATTGACCCCAAATTGATTCTTGATCATGAAATAGAAGTTTGGGAGTATGGTACTAACATCAAACTTATGTTTGAGCAAAAAGATCCATGTAATATGAGTACAATCATTAATGAAAGAAACAAATCATTTTGCCCCAGAGACATTATAGACAGTAGATGGGCCCCAAATATCACTGTGAATGAGATAAAAAGGAACATAACTTCTTTTATTACTACTTGAAAAAGGTACACATTTGTGTTTAGCAAGTTTGCACACGTCACAATGAAAGTTTTCAACATCTAAACCTTTAAACAAAGAGGGAAACATAATCTTAATAATTCTAAATGATGAATGTCCAAGTTGACAATGGTGAAACAAAATTTTCTCTTTACTGGAATAAACAAGATATTAAATGAAGGAATGTGGTAACCTACTTTTGTTCATGTTCAATTGGCTTGGTGCTTCGAGATAATAAAGGTCATCTCGTTACCTAGCACATCCAATCCTGCTCTTCGAATTATTGTCCTGAAATACACAATAGTCATTGTGAAAAATTACACTACAAGATAAATCTCGAGAGAGTTTCTGTATGGAAACAAGGTTTGTGAACAATTTAGGAACATGAAGGACATTTCTTAGAATTACTGATGGACTTAATTTGACATCACCTGTACCGGCTACAGTGGTTAAGGATCCATCAATTGTGGCTATTTTCCTACTACTTGGACATGGGGGGTAGGTTAGAAAGACGTTGGATGAGTGGGTCATACGGTTAGTTGCTCTTGAGTTTATAACCCAAGAGTTAGTGAAGTTTGCACCCGAGGCATTTAATCCAAAAGAAAAAGGAAACTCACATAAATATGCCAAAGAACAAGTACCTAAAGGCTTTTCAAGTTTCCCAAGGTTGTTGGTAAGTGATCTCACCCTCTCAATTTCTTCTTTGTTGAGGCTACTCGGCTCTTGTAATATTGATTCATCTTGTGATACAGCAGCAATGTGCACTTCTCCATTGTTCAATGGCTGATCTCCCTTCTGACCTCATTCACAGTTTGGAGGCTTTCCATAAAGTTTCCAGTATTTCTCACATGTATGTCGATGTTTCTTGCCACAAGTGCCCCATAATTCATCGCAGTTTTAAGGCTTCGATTGATTATTTTTTCTTCCTTAAAAACTACTCCTCTCTTTATATTTGTGGTTGATTTGTTATTACCAGCTACCATAGCTGAACTATCAATGATTTGTGGTTCAAGCATCATACCTCTCTTACTTTCTTCTCTTCGGATTAAAGCCACTATTTCATTAAAACATGGAACCTTCGGCTTCCCAAGAATTTGTATCCTTACTTAATCAAATTTTGGGTTTAGTCCAACCATAAAATCATTAACACTATCTTTTTCAATGAAAGTCTTTAGAATTGTTGCATCTTCAGAGCACTTGGTTTTTATCACCTGGTAGTGATCCAATTCTTGCTGCAAGGATTTCAATTGATTTGCATATTTCATGACTATTTTGTTTCCTTGTTTTGCAGCGACAATTTTTACCTTTACTTTGTACACTTGTGCCGCATCTCTAACCTTGGAGTAAGTTTGTTGGATTGCATCCCATATGTACTTGGTAGTGGCCAAAAACATACATGTTTCACTCATTTTCGGAACCATAGAGCCCCACAACTGCCATGATCATAGCGTCTTCTTTATCCTATGCTTCAAATTGCAAATCCCCTGGTTTAGGCCTTACACCAAGGGATGACTAATCTTCCACTTTCCTTTCAACACAATTCGGGTGATTTGAGATCATTTGAGATAGTTTTCTCCTTCTAACTTGTAGGTGGCTGGAATGCTCTGTAATTCTCCAGGTTGTTGGGTTTGAATTACCTCTTTCGATTAGATTTTGACAATCTCCCTAATCTTAACTGTAGACTCCTCGATTTATGACATCTTGCTTGACAGGGCTCAGGCATTGAAGGACGAATTGTGCGGAAGATAGAAGAAGAAGAAGAGAACGTATGGAAAGAAAAAATGTCAGCTATGAAGGCTGGAAAAATATGGCGATGAAGGCTAGAATATGCTTAGGTTATCACAACTTAAAGCTCTGATATCATGTCAATTTTGCAATAGGCCTGTAGGCCCACACGAGGATAAAAGTTAGACCACTCACAAGCTTAATTGAGGTTCCATCTTAAAATTAATTGACAATAAACAGACTTATATATTAGTCTTCTTTTCTCTCTTTGTTCGACACGGGATACTCACATGCCCTCACATGTGAGTCCCTTTTTAAGTTGAGCCATCTAGAGAAGTACACAAATAATCTTCACTAGGGCTAGACTTCTGATTGAGCTCAAATAGGCCCCCTTCTGAGGCAAGCAATATTGTCGGACCTTTTACTCCATTCAGACTTCAAATCCTTCTCTAGTTGCTTATATAATAAGCCTCCTTTTAGGGCAACCAGTAGGTTAAAATTTTCATGAACTTTGATATCATGTCAGAAATTGAGCTAAAAGTGTATTTCCTTACATGTCTTTGTTAACATAGTCTTTAAGTTTCTGTTGGATGTTTTAGTCCGAGGAAGATATAATACATTTTTTTATTTTTGTTGATTTTGAGTATCATAGTTTCTCTTTTTAATTTAAAAATAAATTAAAAAGTACAAAATTTATAACAAATTCAAATTAAAGAGAAATTAATTTTAAAAAATTACTTAATACGATGAATATCATTTTTAATTAAAAATATTTACTCTAAATTATATTAATTATTCGTGCATCTACTATATTTTCTTATAATTCTCTTATTTTTAATTGATATATTCTTTATAATTAGACATTGAATTATTACTTTTTTGTCAATTAACAGTACTTATTTCAAAATAAATGTAAAAATGAATAATGTCTGCTCTGATCATTCTGATGAAATTTTATTGATACTTTGACGAAATGCTCTTAATCAGTATGCCTTCATCAATAGAATCATATGTAATCTCTAAGTTTAGCATTCGCTTGTCATTCAAATTCCGTTTTTAATTGCAGAAGAATTTGATATATGTGGATTCCTGTTGCACAAAACTCAATGATCATCCGTATGTTTTGGAATACCTTCACATGAAAGCAACGACTTTTCAGGGTGAACCAACAAGTAATATATTCAAGTCATATAAGATCGAGTATGTTATTTAATCGGATTCCATTAAGGCTTAGTGAGTCAAAGTGGTAGGAATCGTGAATAAGAAATCAGAACATGGGATACTGAACCTAGGGCAAAACCTCCTGCTTGCGCTTTTAGACACAGAATCTAGCTACAAAAAATTGTACGAAGTGTACTTTTTCGCAGTTTTGGCATGGAGCATGAATTGCTGAACCTATAACATGTAAGAACGTAGTTGGTTTGCACTTACAGTTACAGTCATTTGGAACTGAGAAGTGCCCTTCGGTCATCATTTCATTAGGGATTGGAGAGCTTAACTTTTTGTAACGACTTGCCGAAACTTATGGAACTTAGCTAGATTGCTGCCGGTCTTATGTGTTGTAAAAATTGATCAGATTAGAGCAAGTTCACAGTTAAATAGGACTGAGGAAATATCTGAATTAGAAGGATGCATTGAGCTATTATATGCTCACTTGCTCAATGATTATAACAGATGGACTAGCAAATCTTAGGTAATGACACTCCCCAGGAACGACTACTTAGAAGGTAAGCAGAACTTAGGAAGACCTCAGTAAGGCCTTCAGCCATGGCATCCACATCCTCGAGCAAGTCAATGGGGACGGTGAGGTCTAATGGCAAGCTCATCGGCAGGGGTAGTTAGCCCTTGGTCATACCCTATCCTCTTGTATGGTATTTGATTAAATCAGTTCTTTTCCAGTTATTCTTTTTCCTTGTAGTGTGATGATAATATGTCATTGACGTCCATAGATACAGGAAGGAGATAGCTTTCAACATCTGTTAATGTCTGTAGTAGTGCAGAGAGCAGGCTCTTCGCAATTTTGTAAAATCAAATCAATATACTTTTGTCCAATTCATAAATAATTCAAACCAAACTAAACTGACCTCCTAGACGCAAATTCACCCTAAAACTCGATTACCTCGATTGGTTCTGCCTTCCCCTTTCCTACTACTTCAAAGGACAAATAGTCAATTTTTGATTTTTCTTCCATCTCGTTCTCGTCCCAAATTGATTGCATCTTCAAATGATCAAGTCAAGAAAAAGATGGGAACTAAGAAGAGGAAACATCTCGAAATGCGATCGCTAACTTGAGTTGTGCTCTATCCTTGCTGCTTTTGTTAAGCAAATCTTACCGTTCTCCACCACTTTAGTAGCATTCAAGACCCCACCTACCAATCATATGAATCATTATTATAGCAGCTTTCCACACAATTCATTTTGAAACTCAACATAACCATAACCAGACACGTGTGCACGACTACTGGTTTTGTTCGTGCACCGTCTTCAATGTCCAACCACGACTGTTTTTAAGTAGGAAAGGGAAAGGGATTGTATACTATCATTCACTCTGTCGAATGGAACCATCCAGTAGACAGATGAAAAATCCAAAGTACTGTAACCTGTAGTAAGTAGCTAAGATACAAGAAGTTTGATCCTAGTGTTTTTTCACAAGAGTTAAAACTACAGCTCCAACTATGTACCTAGATGCTTATAATTCAGGAACTAAGAGAACATAACGATCAGAAATTTGAAGATGCCAAGTGAATTTGGAGGCGATGTCCACCGTCTGCAATATTGAAAATTCTATATAGAACTGTTAAATTCATTTTCTCTTCAAAATTCTAGGAATAGCAGAACCATCTCTGTACACTCCCGAGTCATCCCTGCAACCCATGTGTGAATCGTGTCACAACATTTTCAAGTTCCTGTATCAGGACGTATGGAGTAAGTAATGTGCACACCCAAGAGAATAGAATTTATCCAACACAACTCGCATGTTCCACCAGCTCAGTGTTCGCATCCCAAGTTCGTGGCCTGCCTAGCAAATCCTCTAATTCAAGGTAGAAATTTGAGTCGTTCACATCTAGGTCCTCTTCAACAGGATTCTCCACAACTGAACTGTTGTCAAATAGATTCTCAGACATTATATCATAAACAGATGACACATCTCGAGTACCTGCTCGACACATCATACTGGCCTTAGGATCCTGAAAAGGGCTGCCGAACTCATCATTCATGGGAGGGGCAAAGAGTTTGGACATGGGGCTTTCATTGTTGTCTGGCAATGTCTCAGCAAGTTCGTTCTGCATTGTTGCCAATTGTTCCTGAGCTTGGTTCCTGCAGTTCACAGTTTGGCTGGCACCCAAAGCATCGGGCTGGCTTTCAGGGACTTGGGTGTGAAGAAGCCTCATCTTCTTTCTGAATTCGCCTTCAGTCAATTCTCCTTGCTGCTTTCTCTTCTGCATTAGTTGTTGAATAAAGCCAGGGTTTTTGGTTGTTTTAGCTAAGAAAATGAACATCTGCAGTTGCCGGGATTCGGCAACTTGAACACGATCTTGGACTGCAATCAGTTGATTACGCGAGTCCTCCTGTTGTTGTCTAAGATTTAAGATTTCCATCTTCATGAACTCACGGTCATTCTTCAACTTCTCAACTTCAGCCTCTAGATCAAGTTTTGTTGTATCAACCCCCACATTCTGCTGCTTGTTATACCTACTCCTCCTCTTAATGTTTTTGAGCAAGTGCTTCTTCCCTCCTTGAAACCCTTCATTTGCAAATTCCCATCTATCTGGGTAGATCTTTCTAAACCCCTGAAATCAATTTGCATCACTTGGAATCAGTAATGAACAGAAAAGCTTACACCAATTGGGATTATCTTCATATAGAAATTCATATGCAGATAATATGATAGGACTAAAAAAACTTGCATCACTGATCAATACCAAAATCACTTGTGAATTCTTCATTTCCGTTTTTGCTGATCTTATTATTTCAAAAACCAAATCTTATATACATGATCATTATGATAACAGCTCAATTACCAAAGCAGGTATAACAATTAGCATATCATAATATGAGTAGTAGATAACAAACCAGATTCTCACTCATGAATCTTTGTTCTTAACTTTACCTGCATTATCAACTCCAATTTCCAACCGTACAAAATTACCA
This sequence comes from Erythroxylum tenue, assembly GCA_027568955.1. Classification (NCBI taxonomy): domain Eukaryota; kingdom Viridiplantae; phylum Streptophyta; class Magnoliopsida; order Malpighiales; family Erythroxylaceae; genus Erythroxylum; species Erythroxylum tenue. The sequence continues at coordinate 2,742,415 of JAOSBM010000008.1, forward strand.
ACAGCTTTTAACCAATATTTTCATCCAACACAAACACATATCTATATTAACTTTCAAGAATACCAAGTGACGACGTATAAGAAACAAAAACGCATATTATGCAACCACCTACCAAAAAAGTAAACGCGTCTAATACGAACTAGATATGAAGGACAGACAAGTGCATATTACTAACATATATGAAGCTATGAACATACATAAGTGTTAAGCTGGCGGATGAAGCTGGAGAAATTGCTGTGCTTAAAATACTTGGGAAGCAAATTTTTGGAGAAGTCATGAGAGTCCCAAACGATAAAACTATCATGACTATTGCTCCACGACACTACAGAGTCAGTCTCGGGATTCTCCACCATCTCAAAGATCTTCTTTAAAAACGGTGGCGGGCCGGACTCATGTAACCCCTCTACAGGCTTGGGAAACAACACCGAAGAAGATGACGACGATGACCATCCGTTCAAACAACCACCGTCTCCGTCTCCATCCTCGTATTCCTCCTCTTCTTTGATCTTCAACACTTTGACTGCCTCCGCCTCAACTTTCTCCGTCTTCACGGACGTAAAGGACGGCGGCGACGAGACACAAATGGCCGGACTAGTAAAGTCCCGATCAGTAGCTGACGTGTTTGCTACCCCTACGCTCTCTTCATTTGCAGCCGTACCTCCCCCACCACCGCCTCCGCGATCATCAACATCAGTAACCGTCATTGCAAAGAATGAGCTAGTTTCAGAGAGAGAAACTACGATAAGAGAGACACGTAGGGGTGGGTGTTTCGTTTATAACAAGAATCAAAATGGAAAAGGACGGGCGACACGTGTCCGTTACTTTTTCACACTTTTT
>JAOSBM010000008.1:2766483-2777685 GCA_027568955.1 Erythroxylum tenue
TCATTAATTAAAATATTGTTATTAATTAATTAATTAAAATTTAATTAATTACTATATTATAATTAATTAATTAAAATTTAATTAATTACTATATTATAATTAATTAATTAAAATTGAATTAATTAAAATATTATAATTAATTAGTTACAATATAATTAATTGAAATATAATTTATTCATTAATTAAAATACTATAATTAATTTATTATAATATTTAATTAATTAATATATTGTAATTAATTAATTACATTATTTTTTACAAACTAACCACTATCAATGGTAATGGTAATCATTCCTTCTTCTTAACTAACCATCATAATTATAATGATAATATCCATTCTCATTCTTCACTATATTCATTCCCATTCCTATTATCATTCTCTCGTACAAACCAACCGCTCCCTTAGCATTGTAGTACTTGGTATATAACCTTTTTATCTTACTTAAAAGTTATAACAATGTTTTGATATATGAGTTATAAATTTAGACTTTATCATATTATAATTAATCAATTTAAATTTATTATATATGAATATATTTTTTTTTTCTAATAGTGGGTTCAATTAATGATTCTTCCAGCAACTTATTAGAGGCTGGTTTAGTATTTGCTGAGTGTCTTGCGCTTAAGACTTAATTCCAACACTTGTCATTCTAATGAACTTCTCATAATGCTAATAAAGCTGCTGATTCGTTAGTAAGAATAGCTTTGTTTCATGCAAACCGTCTTAATTGGGATAGTATCTTAAAAAGTATTGTTTCAGTTCTTTGTTCTGATTTTCCTTCTTATATAGCCAATTATGAGGAAGCTTAGGTTTTGGCTTTGGGTTTAGTTGCTTTTTCTTTCTTGGTTTCTTCCTTTAATGAATTCATTTCTAAAAAAAAGTCTTTTAAAATTTTAGATATTCTTAAATTAAAACTCTTTTTTCATATTTTAATTAACATATTATAAATTTTATTTAAAATTTAAAATTTTAGTTAGAATCGTTTATTCGTCAATTTTATTATTACTATTATTATTTTTTGATGTAAATTTAGTGATATGCTTCTTTTTCTTCAACTTTTTGTCTTTTTGTCTAACAAAAAGTTAGATTCCCACTACTATAGTATTAGGAACAAAAAGTACATAAGTAGTTTATTATAATATGCTTTAAAATAGAATGTTATACTTGAATATGAACGACTTAGTTAGAATCACAATCTCGTGAATCGTGATGTCTTTATTAAATACGGACAATTGAGTTTTTTTTTTAAGAAAGATAAAGATTACAAATTATACGGTGACATTCGAGTGACAGATCTTAACTCATCATTTAATAAAATAAGTATACATTTTTTAAGTGGGTGCTCAAAAGTAATGATCCTGAAGAAGAACTGTACTACATGATATGCAAGCTAGTTCGCATTCTGGTTGCCTTCCTAATAAATATGCCAAATTACTACGACCCAATTATAGGAAAGTAATTCATAAATTCCCAACATTAAAAGATTTAAGAACATAGCTCATGTCTGCGGAGAAGAGAGCATATCAATTACTATGCGCGAATCTACTTCTAAGACTATATGGCAGTACCCCAAGGAACAGGCTAGCTTAAGGCCTGAAAGCATCCTCCCAAAATTCAGCCATTAACAGGGCAATTTAGGTGTTGTTTAATTCTAGAACCTCATTAGTTTTTTTTTTTCCCCTGCTTTCTCTACAACTCCCTTCCTCACACGTAGGGATGTCAATTTTAGGAGAGCCTTTTCAACTCGTTCGATTTTGGTCTAGATTAATCGGATCATGAATTAAAGTAGTTTGACCTAATTAAGTTACAAAAAATAAAATAAATTTATTTTTTAAAAAATAAGAATAGATCGGGCTAATCAACATATAGGCAGACCAGGCATAAAAAAAAGTCATATTGTAAATTATTTTACAAAAAAAAAAGGATGAACGAGCCAATTAGTCTGCGAGCAGGCCTATGGGGCCACCCAACCTCCCATTAACATTTAACATCCTTACTTACGTGCAGTGATAAATCATTTTTTACTTTTGCCCAAATTTAATATTTATAATAAAATATAACTTGAATTATAATATTTTTAAAATTTCAAAACATTTAGAATAGATTTTAAAATTGGTGAATACGATAATATTTTTATATTCTTAAATAAAAAATAAATCCTATTATTACCTAATTTATTTTTAAAATTAACTAAAAAGTATATTCTATTATCACTATTTTACATTCCATGATCTCTGTAATGTCACCTTAATTTTAATATGACATTTAATTAATAAAAAGTTAGCTAGATTAATTATTTATTTAAAATCTATTTAAAATATTTTAAAAATATTAAAATTTAATTTAAATGGCTCAAAATATTAGAGCTTATTCTATATTCTATTTCTTTCGTTAATTTCACAGTCCACTTTTAACGTTACTGTAAAAGTAAAGGACACCTGTCGCAAAGTTTTAGGACCTGAAGAGAAATCATGTGTGATAGAGTTGAGGAGGTTCACGTGCGAATTTACCGAGTTTTGTGAAATAAATCATCGTCAACGTCGTCATCATATTAAAGTAAGGTTTAAAGAAGTTTTAATGATACGCAACCTTACTCTTATATAATAAAGAATTTGTTTCTTATAAACTCACATACAAATATGATAATAAAAAAATTACGTAAGTTAAAAGAGTAAATAAGTACAAGCACGTTAAATCATTATGTAAATAAAATTACAATAAATACATAAATAAATAAAAATAAAATATAACTAGCCTTTTTAAAAAATATTTTAAAACTAAAATATAACGAAATATAACATCTCTTTATCTTTAGAAAAGCACCAATGCTTAGATGATAAGAGAGTAATAAAAGTATCAAATAACTCGACTTTGAATCATACAAAATACAAAAATTCAGGAAAAAAAAAAGAACATGCAAAAAGACAAAACGTCTGAAACCATAAGATCGTTAAATATAAAAATTCAATCTTGACATAAACCTGATATTATACAAAGAGATCAACATACTAAAACTCAAAATGCATTAAACACTAAATCAAACAAAAAAACTAATATAAAAATAAAAAAATTATAAGGAACAAAAACTTTCCGAAAATTCAACATAACTAAAAAAATACCAAAATAGAAGAGGCTGAATAATCAAGAACTATACCCGAAACGAGAACATTGTAGTATTGGTGCTTTTCTAAATATTATTTATTTATTTAACGAATACTTTAAAAACAAAATTATATACAATATAAATAAAATTCAATGTTTTATGGATAAAACTCATGAATAAGATAGGATAGGAACGGAAAATGGGTAGAGATGATTTCGTACGTTGAAACTTGATTTGGTATAACGCAGCTTTCTACTTCTGAGGTCCCTACTCTTTTACTTTAGTTGAAGTTTGGCCCTACTCTAAACCTGCTTTCCCTACTCTAAACCTGCTTTCTTGATTGAGACCTTCTTCAACCGAAAACCACCGGAAGGAAGAAAGAGGAAGGAAGCACATGTGAACAATAACTTAGATTTCAATAAAATTAAATATTAGAAACTCTCCCTTTCACTTACCCACACAAAGAGGCAAGTCTGAACATATTTTGATGTTAACCATTACCATTTAATGAATGTATACGGAGACTATTATTTTCAGCGTCACCTATCCTCCGGCATTCGCTTTAGGGTCAATTACATTATATTCTTCTAGCTTGACTGTTTTTAATTTTAATTTATATAAATTTGAAAAGTTATTTTTATCTTTTTATAATATTATTTAATTATTAAATAAAATTTATTTCTGTTTATTTATAATTTAAATATCATTATATTAAAATTTAAAGATTCTAGTACATAAAAATTAATAAAATGTAATAGAAAAATTATATAATAACTTGATAATTTTTAAAACAAATAAAATAAAAGATCAAACCGGAGGTATTTAAAATTTAAATTCAATTTAAAACTTAATCTATTTACTTCAAATCAAATTAAATTATATCAAACTCAAATTTAATATGCATCTTTTTTTTTCTTCAAGGAGGGTCTCAATTATGAGAAGACATCTTTAAGCTATCCACTCTCAGACTAAGCAGAAGACAGAGCTCTGGATTCAAAATTTAAACGGCTGCATGCATAAAAGCGATTCAACCTCGTGACCTCATTTAAGTCAGGAGAACCCCTTACCAATTCACCTGCGTCTTGGAGATATGCATCTATTTGATCAAAGAACATAATATAATTTTACCAAAAGACACCTCGATCTTAAATTCGAGTTTTGTCGTTATCTTGTATCGATTTAATAAAATTCGAGTAGGTTGATTTATTAATGCCTATTTTGTTACTAAAAAAAGAGGTTATACATCAATTTTGCTTAAAAAAACAAAAAGTAAAAGTAAAAAGTCAACATTTTCAGGGAAATTTGGAGACATTTTCTAAACTTCTATTTTTACTATTTAATTACTCTGAGAATTTTATTTCCAAATCCGCATTAAATGGTTTCCCAAATTGTGTAGTTACAGAGTGAAAAGTATACAATCACAAGTTTTTGAATATTGCGCATTAAATGGTTTCCCAAACTGTGCAGAGTGAAAAGTATACAATCACAAGTTTTTGAATATTGCGCATTAAATGGTTTCCCAAACTGTGCAGAGTGAAAAGTATATGAAAAGTATACAATAACAAGTTTCAAAAAAAAAGTTTTTGAATATTGCCCCTTTTTTTTATTTGCAGAAAAATAGTTGAGTTCGACTCTCGTGTCTGATTTTTCTTCATGATAATAACCGTAGGGTGATCTTCCATCTTTCTTTTCATGATAACATACGGTGGGGTGAAATAGCTATTCTATTACCGAAGTATTCGGTGGAGTGAAATAACTATTCTACTACCGATGTATTCCTGATGAATGATTATTCATTTATTTAGTTAAAAAATAACATATAGAATAACTAATCTCAGGTTTAATTATTTCTGCAATTTGAGGAGTAGCTAAAGATACCTCTCTCTTATAGGTCCCTATCTTTACCTATTCCGTAAAATAAGTAAAAACAACATTTTTCCCTCTTTTTTTCCTTATTATTATTATTAATTTTCTTAATAATAATAAGGATATTATTATTATTATTATTATTATTATTACAAATTATAATGAATATTTTGATCTTTTTATTAGTTATTCCTTTGTCATTTCAAATTTACATTTTCAAGTCAAACATTGACATACATCATCATTAGAAATTTTTAGGAATAAACCAAACTAAATAATATCCATTTCATTATATTCTTAATCTATTCTATTCCTAAGAATAACTATTTCATTCCTTATCTATTCAAACAGGTGAACCAAACACCCTATAAATTTCCTTATAATTCCTTTTATCTGCAATCAAGCAATATACAGGGATCAAGCCTTGATTTAAAAGATTGATCTTTCATCCGTTGTGCCTATTAAAGAAAATGGTGTTTGAGGTATGAGCAAAATTAGCAAACTCCTAAACCATTGTAATAAAAGTTGGTCGGCCGCAGAAGGCATTTCTCTGTAATGGTCTGAGAGTCTGATAGAACCCTATAGTTATAATACTAAAGTTCTTCTATATTATTTCTATATATATCTGTAAAGTATGTATCGCTACCGAATGGTATTACCTAACCAGAGCAAATATGCTCCTCAGAAGGTTCAAATCCTTCTGTCACTGTTCTTCTTTCAAATATTCTGCCTGCCCTCTCTTCTTCTTCTAGTCTTGGTTATCGGCATCTTCATTGCAGCTGTCGTATTCTTCAAGATATGTTTCCTCTGCTTCCTGCTGCTGTGTTGGAGTACAGCAATTTGTTAATTCATCTACCATAAATGCTATGTCTCTCATGCAACTCACACAATGTTACTTAAGAATGGAGAAGGTAAGTCCAATTGCATACAGGGCAAAGGCTCAAGTGGAGGATCATTGTTTTGCATGTAATAACAGAATTGACCCCAATCCCTAGAAAAGGATCCGTGTGAAGCACTGTGTACGCTTGTTAGATTACTAGCACACAATCATCCACAAAGTTTCAAAATGCAAATAGATTAACGATTTAAAGGTAGCTTGGAGTTGAAATTATTGTCCAAACAAAAAGATTAATGCAATATGTTGTCATGCTCGGATGTAACAATCTACATGGTTCATGCTTGAAAGATTGCAAGAGTTCATTTTCATTTACCTCTTCATCATCACCATCAGAAAGAGAAGAATCATCCAACATAGAGTATTTATCTAAATAAATCGTCTCTTCCTGAAATAAAAATTAAGTAAACAAACAGCATAGCTTATGAAATTTTCAGTCATAATGGAATACACGACAAAAAGCAATGTCATACCTGTTCAGACTTGAGCAATTCAATTTTCTCCTGTAAATCTACGATATGGTGCTTCAATGCCTGTAAATAAAAAAATCGGGTGAAAAGAAAGATGACGCATCTTAATTCACATAAAGGTGCATAAACCTCAATCTTAATGTTACCTCTCGTCTCTGAAGTTCAATTGACCTGGCCAAAGCCTGCCTTTTCGTTAGTAAATTTTTCGGCCTCATTTCAGAAGGCCGATTGTAATTCTTTCCACGATAGACAATAATAGCATGACCTTTCATAGTTCTATCTACTGATACTAAAACTCCACCACTCTCAGACTCCAGTGAAATAGCAATGTGCTTTACTTGTGCAGAACTTTTCCGTTTAACAATTATCTTCACCAATTCACGATACTTCCAGTGTAAATGCATATTTTCTATGGTACCACCATAGAGTCCTCGCCGGCCTGCAACAGAAAACATAAGCATAAAAAAATACTTCCTTTTAAAATTACCAAGTCTGGAATCAAGTGGCCATACATACTTACCTAGGAGAAGGTATGGTTTCATACTAAGACCAATCTTGCGAAACAGGAACCTCTCCTCATCAGTTAAGGTCTCTAGATCAGTTGGCAGTTCAGTTGGTTGCAGAGATTGCTGTAGTTTTGCTAGCGACTTCTCAGCAATTGTGACCTTCCCTTTCGCCTATATATTCTATCATCAAAAAGTGCTCGAGAAGGTTTGCAAATATCATAGAATCTCTTTAGTTCAGATAACTTTTACTTACAATAGCTAGTTTATTCTCAAGATGTTTGATTAATGAGGCTCGCCTGGCTGAAGCTGATTCTCTCATCATCTCCTTCACATCTTCACGTCTTGGTTCATTCCCCCACCTAGACTTTGCTGCTATAGTTTCAGCAAGGGTGCCAGCAACCAATGAGCCCACAGTACTATTAGATGTAGAATCAATAAAAGTTGATGCCACATGCCGGGCTTCCTCCTCATCATCATGTTTGAGGTAACTAACTTGCCGCCTCTCTCTCAGTTTTTCCCGAACAACAGGTGGCAAGAAGTCATTTCCCCTATAAAATACAATGTACTCCTTGTTTCTAGAAAGAAGTGTTCCCCCAGTCAGTATCTGCAAGACAGGAATGCAACAGTTATTATAAGAAAAAGAAGAGAAAACAGAAGGAAGATACTGTCAACGATGGGTATGTAATATGAAGCAGTCGAGATCAGGCAGGTAGAACATAGTAGATTTCCAGAATCTCAAACTTCAATTAAGCCTGTCTTTGATAAGAATTTAAATGAAAACAAAATCAGAGTGCTGAATAATTGATCCAAATAGGATCCTGACAAGAACATTACCCTGTCAAGGAAGGAAGATAAGAATGTCCTTATGCACTTGTACAGACAAAATTCAGACACCACTCATCATCCGTTAAAATAGTAGTTGCTGGAAAAAAGATGCCAATCTAGATCACAAATAGACAGCCTGACATATTTCATTTCATCCAAAAATCTCCACAGCCAATGCAACTCCCACAACAATTGAATGTGCTAATCACTTGCTTTATAACTAGCATCTTATTGAGGGAATTCGAAAATTTTCCTCTGCCTATTAAAGTTTAATGCAGAGGACAAAGGACTAGATGACTGATTCTGTACGTGAAGTGGGAAAATGTGTTTAATTGCACAACCATGATCATATGTTTGCGTGTGAGTGTTCAAGTAAAATCATCACCGTAGTCTTGGCAATGCCTCACCTTGAGTTCTTCTGCCGTCCTCTCATTACGTGTATTCTGTACACCACGTTTGATAGCAATCTTTGCAACGGCATTCGTTTCCCATAGCTTCAACATAGAATTTGCAAGACCTTGCAGATCTCTGCTTCTTCCTACGGTAATATTTGGAATTAAAATCATACGATTGAATGTATACAACTGCAACATATTAGTTCTGCCATACCCAAGGCAAAATGTGGAGGCATTCTTCTTGCAAGCCTACGAAACAATGTCATCTCTTTGTTTTTCAAACTCTGTCTTACCCCATAAGGAAGAATCCTGAATGGAGGTTGATACCCAGGAACTATAGGAGGAAGTAAGTCTGCATCCACAGGCAATGGCTCTGGACCACACCAGTCTTTAAACCGTGGACCCAACTCATCTAACAAATTGTTCAGTTCACTATAGTCCATGAGTTCCTCTTCAGATAGATTCTTCAGATACTTATTGTTAACAAGGAGCTTTATCCCCGCATCACTTGTAGAATCACGCACTATTCTCTCTGTATGTGGTGAAACATCAAAATTATCCTCACTTTGTTTGGTATATGATTGTACACATTGAAAATTGTATGTCATTCCCCTGTACAAGACAATGGAACTGCCTGATCTCCATATCACCAAACCTCCAGTTCTCCTCTGATATGGCAGAAAATATAATCAAGTTTAGATGCAAGTAGAATAAGAATCACATAAAATACTTGGACCATAAATCATAAAGAATATGTAACACCATAAAAGCTTTACCATCACTTTTAAGACAATCCCTACTTTAAAACACTAATAAGATTTAAAATACAATCACTCACTTAAGTGGAAGAAATCAACCAAAGTCACCAGAGCCCTGAAATATAATTGAAATGGTTCCTCCCGCATAAATGGCCAATAATAAAGAAACAAACTGTAACCACTCACCTCCAAAATTGCATGTGTCCTCTTCATGTTACACGAAAAGGGCTCTTCAAACTTCAACTTTACAACTTCATCCAGCTTCCACTTCTCATGAATAGCATCCACCAAGTCCTGTGTAATGCCAGCAGCCCCAACCTTAAATCTCTCAAGCATCCTCAAGGCCACATTCCTTAGTCTCTTCAACTCATGCTCAGGCAGCGTTTTCTCTGCCAACTCTGTTTTACTTGTCTTCCTCCTCCCATCCTCTTCTACAGACTCCACTCCACTCCCCCTCTCCCATGGCAACTCAATTTTGCCATTACTGTCACTACCCTCACCAATAAAGTCAATAGTTCTAAACAATCTCTTATCCTCATATTGCTCTTCTTCCTTTGCAGAGACTGCTTCGTTTAAATCCTTGACAACACGTGTCTCCACTTGTCCAACATAACCAATAACCTCAACATTCCTAAACAACCGCTTATCCTCACATTGCCTTTCTTCCTTTGTAGAGACTGCTTCACTTAAATCCTTGACGACAGGTATTTTCTCATCTCTAGTTAACTCAATAGAATTATCATCTAAAGTTGCAATCTTTTCCGTAACTTTGTGGTTGGAATTCACGCCCTTCAGTGCTCCTTCTGTTTTCTCAACGGCAGATACATTTCGTACGTTGCCTTCGTTAACCTCGGAGAACCTACCAAATCTTTCTCCATTTTCAGGCCAATATAACGAATGGGTCTTTTTGGTTTTTGTCCCATGAGTCCAAGGAGCTGAAGTTGACTGGCTCAATGAAGTTGTCACTGATTGACTCGAGTCCACCTCCGAATTTGGCTTCTTTTCTATATATCCTTCTTCTTCTTCTTCTTCTTCTTGCTCTAGTAATTGGTGCTTTTCAGGCCGATAAACCGAATTGATCTTTCTGGGTTTTGCCCCATGAATCCAGGGAGCTGAAGTTGACTGATTAAATGAAGTTGTCACTGAGTGGCTCGATTCCAACTCAGAATCTGGCTTCTTTTCTAAACACTCTTTGTCCTCCGCCTCCGCCTCCTCCTTCTCCTCCTCTTCTTCTTCATTTTCTTCTTCTATCTGTTGAAATTGTTGCTTTTGTTCTTTCCATGGCAATTTCTTCCTCGTGGAAGTGAGTTTACGAGACCATTTGCCTTGAACTAATTGCAAGAAGCTTGGCCTGGGTCTTCTCTTGGTCTTCGTTGTGTAAGTAGCATGAATAGCACCATCGAAACAGCAATAACAAGAAGCCCTAAATTTGAGTGTTCCGAAGGTACAACAGGCATTTGGGGAGTGAGTGTGGAGTTGAAGAAGAGAATGAAAGACGAATAAATTATTAGAAGCGTGAAGAGAGGAAGCCATAGCCATGGCTCTGCTGATCCGAACTTATCAGAACCAGTTTTTGAATTAAACTTCCCGAGATATTGGGCCAACATTAGGCCCAAACAGGGAGAGTTGGATTCTAGGCCGAGCCAACAATCCAAGCCTTGTTGGAGAGGGCCCATAGTCATTTTCATGAATGGCGATGACGTTCTTTATTGACTTAATTCACTGAAAATTTAAATTAGTTTCAATTTAATGATGATTACTCTTAATTTAACAGAAAATAAAAAAAATCTTTATTTAAATTTTAAAAAAATTGAAATTTAATTAATTACTTGTCGTATTAAAAAATTATTTAATTCAATCCTTTTATTACTTTTATCAAAAGGTAAACCTTAGTAAAAGATTATTGGTAGTTTCTTTCTTCCATTGCTTGTAAATTCTATTATTTTTCATGAAGTGATTGTAAAAAAATATATTCATTTTTATGATTAACACGTATTTCAATATATATTTTTACATCATATATTATTTATTTTTATTTAGATATTTTATGAAAGAAATTGATAATTATATGAAAAAACAAAAATTAATAATTCAATTTTGGAATTTTTGTCGGGGCTACACTTGTTTCAACTTCTAAGGCCCTGTTTGGTTGGATGTTAATTAATGGAATGGAATGTAATGGAAGGGAAGGGAAGGGAATGAAATGATTTATAATGGAATGGAATGTAATCTAGTAAAAAGTTGTTTGGAAGGGATGGAAGGGTTCATAATGTAATGTAGTGAAATATTGTTTGGAAGATGGATGAAATGGAATGTAATGTATAATAAATGACTTTTATATCCCTTATATTAAAATGGTTGTTGCAGGAGGTTTATTATTTTA
>JAOSBM010000008.1:2821955-2836468 GCA_027568955.1 Erythroxylum tenue
CAACCAGTATCAATAGTAATAACAATCATTCATTTCTCTTAGTCAACTATCATACTTATAATGGTAATATTCATTATCATTCTTCGCTATGTTCATTCTCATTTTTATTACGATTTTCTCGTGTGAACCATCCACCTCCTTAGTGTTTAGACCGCCAACAACAAGTAGACTGATAGAAGCGTCCAAGTTCACTTTCAAAACTGGTTTCAAATTTGACTCAGGGTGAATTGGGTTATATGGGTGCCCAGATTCGAAGTTCGGCTGAATAATTAATTATCTTCTCTTTTCTATTTTTAAATATAACTTTAAAAATTAGAATTTATATTTTTAATAACTATCATTTACTTGGATTTAATTCAAATTAAGAAAATTTCGACTTAATTTAATATATGAAACTTTACCTTTTAGATATTTATAAATTTCACTTATATTTAAGTTCAAACTCATTTATTTATAATTTTAAATTTAAACTCAAATTTTAATGTACAAATTTTAAAATTAAAGTCAAAATTTAAATGATTTAAACTTAACTCAATATATATCCTTAATAAAAACACTAACATTATTGTCAATTACACCATAATTTTAACTAATGATTCAAAAATTTAACCGGTTCAACCAATTCATTATTCAAAACTATGAATAGGTTGATTATCTAGTTTATTTTTAATTTTCTTGTTTGATTTATCTTAATAACTCTTCGTATTAAAAATGATAAGTTTATTAGTTAATTAATTAGTTTTGTAAATTAATCATTTTTTATACATCAAAATAAATAGATTAATTACCAAATTTATGATCTCTTTTCTTAATTAAATTTTAAATTCTTCAATGAGTAAGAACAACCTCCTTTAACCACATTTCAAAAAAAAATTTATTTTATTCAATCTTTAATTAGTTTTATAACTATAAGATACTATTCGATATTTTTAAATATCAAACCCCTTTTTTTACTGATTTAATTTCCGGTTCAATTTTTAAAACATTTATTTTAACTGATATTATTATATTAAATAATTCCATAAATATGTATAAATAAATACAAATATAAGTATAAGAAATTCAGTTTAAATTTTAATAAAAAGTATATAAATTACTTAAAATTAATATAATTTAATATATTTTTACTATATTAAATATATTATTAAAAAATGGCTTATTTTAATATGTTTAAACTTAATTATTTTGTTTTATAATCTATATAAAATTAAACTTTTACCAAAGAGAGATATATTAAAATACTTGAACAATTAAAAAGTTTTTAAATACAACATATAGATTTTATGAAAACATAAGTGGACATTTACTCAGTCCTTTATTCTCATATTTTAGTATAACACAACATGACATACAACGTATGTAGATAAAACTAAAAGCATGGATAACAATATCTTGTAGTATTGATATTAGTTCCCAAATATGCAGACTCTTTTCCTAGCGCCAGGAGAGTCATTAATTACCATTTATTTCTCACACAAACTAACCTGGATTTGCTGTTTATATACACCCACTGCACATGAACAAACTCTCTAATATAAAGGAAGAAGAACCCTTTCGCTCATCAAGAATCAGTATACATTGCAAGCATGAACAGGAATGGCCAGACTAGTAATAATCGGCCCTGTGCGGTCTGCAAGCTCCAAAGGAAGAGGTGTGAGGAGACGTGTGAAATGGCTGATTATTTTCCAGGAAACAGGTTTCAGGAGTTCCAGAATGCCCACAAGCTTTTTGGCGTTGGCAACATCACGAAGCTGATGGGTTTGGTGGAACCGAACCAGAGAACAGACACTGCCATGTCGCTCCTGTTGGAAGCAAACGCTCGAGCTGAGGATCCGGTGAATGGTTGTTTGGGTATTGTGCAGGAACTGACGGCTCAGATCGAGTTTCACCAGAGGGAGCTTCAACTTGTTAACCAACAACTGGAGTTTTTCCGGGGACAAGGGATGGAAAAACAGCAGTAACTAAGTCGTGAGACATTAAGGTTTTTTATTGGATAAGCTTTTGATTTGATATACTTCGGCTTTTACGTATCCATAAACAGACAAAAGATTCAAAGTTCAAGCCGTATGATTTCTTATGAGCATATGAATAATAATTTTCAATCAACAATGGAAGAAGATACTTTGATGGATGCTCTTCCGAAGTTGAGGTTGCTCTTTGAAATCTTCAGGAATCGAACCTATCTAAATACTTATTCTTAAAAAACTGCTACTTTTTGCATGAATATTCAATACTGTGTCATACGGTCAAAGCCGAGTAATTTTTGTACTTAATTTACAGGAAATATCCACAGTTCACTAATTTAAGTTGATGAAAGATACAAAATGTTTCACTAAATTCAAATATTTATGTTATTAGTGGAAAATACGGTTGACTAAACATATGCTTGCTTATTTCATAATTCATCATCAAGTATTCTAGGTTTATTATTATTTATTCTACTTATATAAATGGGACAAAAATCTAACAATTAAGGGTTTGTTTGTTTATAATTTTCCAATTTTAATAAAAAATTTATTTATTTAAACATTTTTATTTTTAATGATTATTTTAATAAATATAATAATTTTTATTAAACATTTATCATTAAATAAAATTAAAATAGATTTATTTAATTCTAAAATTTTATCTCACATATAATAATTAATAATAAAATATATAAATACTGAAAAATCGTAGGGTGATAATTTCGCAAACTTACCAATTTTATCGTGGACGTCTCTAACACAAACGAAAACAAAAGCAATCAAACACGAAATAATAAAAAACACCAAAATTTTAGTAACGCAGTTCGGCACACCTTGTCTACGTCTGTGGGGCCTTCACCCAACTTAATATTTTCACGAAAGTACAATAAATTTACTCAAGACTTTATTGAGCCGACACTACTTAATCCTTAACATTACCTCTTAACCTCACTTTCCGTGAAATAATTTCACACCTAATAGTACGACTGTCTCGTACTAACTTCGACAGATAATTTACACACATTATTTACTAATAAAGACAATTAAGCGAACAATTCAAGTGATTAAAATAATTAAAAACAAAAACAATAATAATTGAGATAGAGAGAAATATCATTACAATAAATTCAACTCCTTTCAAATCCAAGATGAAAGTTGTTCACCAATTAAATTGCTATAATTAGCTGCTGAAAATTTTCTCCCTTACTGTTAATCGTAAATTTTCAAAAGGAATCAATCAAACCAAACTTCATAAAACCAAAATACAGCACAAAAATGACATAAAAATTTAGCTGGCTGAGATCAGAACATAATTTATCTCTCATTATTCTGTCAAATCGGAGTATAGGAACACTTAGGATAGACGATTCCACCTTAAGAGATCAAACACAAAAATGACACAAAAATTTGGCTACAATAGCGCTGACAAGTGACAACCTATGTTCTACTTTCTAACGAGTCCAGATCTTCTGTCCAATATTATGGTGTCTTATTATGTCCAATAAATCTCAGCAATTTATTTATGTGAGTCCCGCAAAATAAATAACTGAGATTCCATGAGACAGAATAAAACAGAGTAATATTGGACAGAGAATTTAGACTCTTTTCTAACTTCCCTTCCAATATCGCCTTTATTCCTCAGAACGCATTAAAGAAATTGTCCGGAGGAGGGTTTCGCCTCCCTTCCAGTATCTGGAAAGAAGCTTTGCCCATCCAACGCAACGAAGCAATCAAGTTATGACCATCATTCACGTTTCAACAAGCAAGTCTAGCTAAGCTAGCACAATCCCAGAAGATCAACTCTCTTGGAGATTAGAAGTCAACCCACGGTGTATTTGAAAACAGAACACACCCTCCACATAAGTCAAGTACGTAAATAACACCCACATTGTTGATACAACACCCACACAAGATCCACTTCTACTATGGATAAAGACATACCCAATGTTCACAAGCAAGAGCCGTTAACAAACACGTAAACAAATTCCCTAACCTCCTGTCCACGACAAATTCCCTTATCGCCTTTTCACAAAAATCCAGCAGTACATATCTTAATCACCTTCCATTTGCTTCCAATAATTCAACCTATTCAGATAAATTGTCGGCCTACAAACGTAGTTTCGATCCTTCCAATGATGCCAGAAGTTGTTTCCATATACGATTTTATCTTGTTTCTATAATATACTTCTATTTTGTGATTTATTTTTCTACGTCTTCAATTAATAAGTAAAAAATTAAAAATATAATATATCTTAATAAATACATCACCATATATAAAAACAAAAATTAAAATCCACGGACAAAAACAGAAGGAAAAACAAAGGCGCCCTAACGGTCAAGCAAAACATTACAGTACTGGATGAAATGGGCTTATCATTATTTTTGTTTTGTTCATTTTTCACGCCTTCTGTTTTCCATGAAACATTTCCCTGTAACGCAAAAGAGAGTCAAGTCTCTGCAACCTGAGTTGCTGCTTGAACTTGTTGATAAAATCATCAGCTTTCGCATCAACTTCATCGTCCCCAAACGACAAGTTTCTCTCTATCCTCGTCGTCTCAGCCGTCCGACACTCCACTATTTCCATCTCTTCTTCTCCTTCCACCGCCACCGCCTTCTCTCTCCCCGACTTGTTTATTTTATCCGGCGGCACCCTAATCTCCGCCGATTCGCTCCTTTTCACCGGATAGCGCTCTGTGCGCACCTGAGAACTGTCGTCCGTTTCGTCACCCAAACCCACATCATCAGGTTCTTGCTGTTCGTGTTGGGATCTGCGGAAAGATGAGAATTTGATGGACTTGACACGTTCTAAGAAAGAGGGAGCTCGCTCGAGCTGTGGCGTGGCCACGTGTGTAAGGTACTCGGTGGTGTGTAGAGAATCGTTTGTTGTCGGCTCCTGTCCGGTTTCCCAGTATGGAAGTTGGAATTTGTAGTTGGAGAAGTTCATGGAACTGACCCTCTCCAAAAAGGAAGGAGCTCGAGCGAGTGGTTGGTGTTCTGGGTGGTGGTGGGACTGTGGCTTCTTATGAGAGCCAAAACGTGAGGTGACGGCAATAACGCCGATCACAAGGTTGACAAGCAAGAAGAGGGATGTGGGTGTTAACCAGCCGGCAACGAAAGCCAACATGGAGGCTGATCAAAGATTGTAGTGCTTGTGGCTTCTGGTTTTGTGCGCTTCTTACGAGTACCTTGTTTGTGAGTATGGGAGCTTTAAGACTCTGGAGAAAGCATGTATTTATCTTGTCTTCTGTTTCGGTCTTTCCAAGTCTACGAGTCAATTTCTCTTTTGTCCTTTTCTTGGTCTAACATAAAAAAATGTAAGCTTATTTTAAAATATACCTTAATAACCACGTCTAATCACGTAATCTGTAGTTTTTATTCCCTTGTAAAAAAAACCTTAATAATATATCAAATTATAAAAAAGTTGGGCAAATTTAATCATTAATTAGATAAAAAATTTAAACCTTCATAATTTAATTGTAAGAAAAACATAAAATTAATGTTTAATAATTTTAAAATAATATATAAGATAGATCTCAGGATTTGTTTTTAGATAAATGGATAGAAAATTACACTATATTACATTGTAAGTCTAGGGTGACAATTTTCTGACATATCTTTTAATAAGATTGAGACACCCAATGAGTGGTATATCAAAATTAGTGACCCGAGTTCGAACTAGTCGACATAATTAGCAAGCTAGTTAATATATTGATTACCTTCCCTATATATGTACCTGAGTTACAACTACCCAATTATAAGTATATAATTCATTGATTTCTAAAACTAAAAGATTTGAAGATGATATTAAATTAATTACTGCACTCAATCCACCTCTAATTCAATTTGACAATAAGTAATACGCTTAACTCGGAGGCTTTGCATTGAGCATTGAACGGTGCTCGCTATTTCGGCTGAACTTTAGATCTCAGGAATTTAACCCTCGTAAAGCTTTTATTTGCAAACTGAACCAAATTCGAGTACGTAATGCTATATTAACTAGTAATCATGAAGCTTGTGGAAAGGAAAAGTGAAGTGTGACCGGCGTATGCTTTTTCTTTAATAAAATATACTTTTATGGAGATCAGATTTAATAAAATATAATATATTACTTGTAAATGAAATAGGTGATCTGATTTAGGTGGGCTACCCGAAGGTGAAATGATTCGAGAATTGTCGAAAGAAAATATGTTTTTATTTATCAAAAAAGTTGATTAATTGATAAATAAGAATCTTTTCTAAGATTAAGGCGGAAGACGACGTCACCCCTCCGTACGTCATCGCCTTCCAACTTTCACCAGCATAGTAAACATATTCCAAAAGCATGGTCCTATCCTATCGCATTGGGCACATGTGTTAGTTAAGCATTAGCCGTTGAAGTTTCAACTCTGTTGCAACATTAATTACAGTTGGTTGATACACTGGTAGAAACCGCCAAGTGTTGTGTTCACACGGCAAAGCGGTTGGTGGCCACAAATTTTTTTAACTTTAATAATTATGATTTTCATCTTTTAACAAGCAAATAAATACGGTGGGGGACGCAGGTGATATAAATGAAAGTATACTTAACACCAATTCCAATAAAAATATAATAAATTTTGTATTGTTTAAATAAAAAAAGATATTATTATTAAAATATTTTAATCATGAAAGAATAATCTTATCGATTATTCGAATGTTTACCGTAAATATCATAATTTAATATTTCTAAATTGTCACAAATAGTAATTATTCTTAAAATTTTTCATTTTATTTACTCATTATTTTCTTTAATTTTTAATGATTTTTAGAACGAATAATTGCAGTCTTGAACGACATTATCACTTCTTAAAAAGCCAATTATCTTTCTAAAAAGCAAACACATGGAAAAATAACTTTTTCGGTATGCTCAAGTTTGTAGAGGGTCCCGAAATGTGCTCAATTTCAACAAAAGTCGGGGCAAATTAAAAGCTTGTTTCGCTTTATTGCAGATTAATTCTCTATTTTCATTTATAAACTTAAGAAAATATATGTTTGCTTAAATTTCTATCCCTGTACTTAGTTTTAACTTCTTTTATTTGTTTACAATTTTTTAAAAATATAAAAATCAATTTTTATTGTCTATTTTATTTTTCAGAATTTAATTTGCTGATAATTAAATAAATATTTATTTATTATTAATTAGCATTAAGATCAAAGTTGCGAATAGCATACCAGATTTAGTACCGGATTGAGTTCTGGTACGGTACTGTACCGGTACCAGTCAAAATCAGGTACCGTTTTGGATATTTTTTAAATTTTATGAAATAGTCCCTAAAATTTTTAAAATTTACAAAATAGTCTATTGGTATATTGTACAGTTGTACTGTATATTTTACAACTGTACTGTTTACATCAACCATGTTTTCAAAAATCATTAAAATAAATAATAATCACAATTAATATGAAATAATAATAATTTTCAATATTTCACATATAAATAATAACTACAACTGATATAAAAGAAGACAATCATCATCATACAAATATAAAATTAAAAATAATACAAAATTTTTAAAATATTACAATAATACAATTTCATCATTTTAATAAATAATAATTACATTAAAACATCCAATAAAAATATAAATATCCTTAAACAATTTACAAAAAAAGTTCATGTCGAAGAAACAATCAAGTAGAAGTTAAACCTGAAATAAATACATTTATAGTTACATTACATATATAGAATTTAACATAAACATCAAATATAAGTAAAATTAAAAGAAGAAAAAAACAAAAACCTTGATCAAAATTCAATCGTCAACAAGAGGATACCCGCTATAACTGTAATGACTCCAGTTATCATTTGGTACAAAATCTTCATCATTGAGAAGAGTTTCATCATCATTATCATTCAAATTTAATGCATCAAATGACATGTCAATGCTTTCCGTCGAAGACTATCTTCCAAGTCAATGACATTTACCAAATTTGGTTCTTCAGAAATCCAATCTACCAAAAGATCAATATTACCAATGGAAATTTGATCATTTGAACTACTTGTATTATTAAGACTCCTAGTAAAAAATTAAATTAAATTATTAGAAAATTATAAGAAATTATATCGAAATTAATAATGATAATAACATACCTTTCCCGAAGCTTTAAATTGTAACGAACAAAAACCAAGTCATTCAACCTCTTATGCTCCAATCTATTCCTTTTCTTTGGGTTGATAAATTCAAATGTGCTCTAATTTCGTTCACAACCTGTTGCACTTACACATTAATTTAAAATCTGAATTGCAAACCTTTTCAATTCTGGAACACAATTTCTGAATTGATCCCAGCAAGAAACTGTAAGTCATAAGATAACAAAAGTAGTGTTATAAACAAAACAAAGTGATAATTAATTTTTAACAAATAAGAAAAAGGAAATAACTAATACTGAGAGGAAATTTTTCTCTTTTTCGAATAACAATCGACATTCCAAAATTTCCATAAGACAACTTGTAAAACTCCATTTGTGAGCTTAAATATCTTGCATTGCGTCAATACTAACAATTGTTATAATAGTTAAAAGCATTCCTCTATTAACTTCGGCTTACTTAGTAAGATCCAGTCTAAAATAAACACTAGGATTGAAAAATGCCCCAGATACAAACAATGAAGAAGAAAATTATCTTTCCCTTTTTTCATTAATGATTGAAAGATATGGTGTGTATAAAGAAGATCTATGTTTCAAATTGGCCTTGATTGCTTTTGTCGCTCTCTCCATGGCATCAAAAATATAACTCATTGCTGACTTTTCTTCACTATCAGCCAAGCGAAGCACCCTCACCAAAGGCTCACAAACTTGGATAACAAATTGATATTGAGACCAAAATTCTCTATCTTCCAGTATAATATTACAAACCTCCACTCCAGCATTAGATCTAGCATGCTGAGATGCAATCCACTTATCATTTGTAAACATTTGTCTTAACTCTTTCTTCATCGAAACAAAAGACTAAAGTGATAAGAAATTTGTGACAAATCTTGTTACAACAGGACGACACAAATTCTTACAATTGGTAAATTTTTGTTATTAGAATTTGTTTCTATAGATTTTTTCTAAGAAAAATATTTTTAAGAAATCAGTGACTATTTGACTATTATTTTAAAAAAAGTTTTTTTCAAAAAGCTTCAAATAATAGAATATTTGACAACATAAAAATAAAATATGTTTTTAATTTGAAATATATTTTATTTTGTAATAAAAATTATTTATGCATATAAATATTATTTAAAGTATATTAAACAATACGCAAAGTAAAATATATTAATTATTATATAATTTTAAACTATATAAAACATAAATGAAAATATATCTAACCAAATCTTTTTATGGATTATAATATAAGTAAATTTAATATCAAAAATAAATATTAAAACTTATGAATATATAATGAAGATGGATTTGCAAGATAAACGTGAAGATGAATTTGTGAGTATCGTGAAAATTATGTGTAAAACATAAGTGCAAAAGAGACTAAAAAATAGACTCATTAATTGATTTGAAAAATCTACCTGAAAAAGATATTTGAGAGACTTTTTTTAGAAGCTTCAATTTTAAGCTTCTTAAAAAGCTGTATTTTGACTGTCAAAAATTATATCTATTAAAGAAGTGCTTTCTTATTTTACAGCCAAAACCAATTTTTCTTTTAAAAAAATTTGTGATGGAAAAAAATACTTATTAACCTTTTAAAAGGTAATCTAAACAAGCAATAAGTAAAATTAATGAAGTAGTGATAATTTAAACAAAAATGAATATTATTGCATAAATATAAATATAAATATAAGCAATATAATAAATATAAAATAAGATAAAATTTTTAAATAAAATTAAAATTAAATAACAAAAAAATAGGAATGATCCAACCACTTAGCTCTTTCAAGAACTTTATAAACCAATTGAAGCTCCATCTTAAAAGACGATTTCCATTTTTGAGAATCGCCAACTAGTTACGAACCTTTGTCAACTGTTAAGCAAATTATCAATTTCAAAATTGAAAATAAACGCTTTCCAAATCCGGAATGATCCAACTGATTTGTGGAATTGGATAAGCACAGTTAGATATTAGCAGTTGAAAGTGATCCCTCGTGCAAATAGTATTTCAATAGACAAATATAAATGGGACAAAATTCTAACAATTAAGAGTTTGTTGTGTTTTATTTGTATTTAAAATTTAATAAAATTTTAATTTAATTAAATAGTGATTTTAAATTTTTTAATTTAATTTATTGTGATTAAATATATTTTAAATAATTATTTTAATAAAATATAATAATTTATTAATATAAATTATATATAAATTAAATTAAATTTATTAAATTTGAAAATTTTATATCATATCTAATACTTAATAATAAAATACATAAATGATATATAAAAATAAAAACCAAAATCCAATGACAAACAGAAGCAAGAACAAAGGCCCTAAACAATCAAGCAAAACATTAAAGTACCGCATGAAATGACTTTAATTTTACTTTTTGTTTTGTTCATTTTTCATGTTTTTTATTTTCCGTGAAACATTTATGAGATATTTTCATATTTTAGGTAATTTTAATACCCATAAATGGTCCAACGATTATAATTAGTGGACTAAATTTTATTGAATTGGTGATGGTTGCCCGTATGGTTGATGGGAGCACATTGGCATGTTTTTGCACTTGCAAAGTTTTAGGTTTCTAAGCTCCTTTCCCCCTTCTAAAAATACATTATCAATTTGAAACTGAGAGTTAAGAAGAACTCTAAAAATTACAGAATATTCGAAACTTTCTAAGCGTAACAGTAATGACAGGAAGTACATTGTTTTCTTCCGCATTCAGTTTATTTATGATTATAACATATATTACTCTTGAATATATATTGTATTGACTCATATTTGATATCAAAGCATTAAAAACCTTTACCTTGCTTTCGTTTTTGCATAATTTCGAATTCTAAAGAAAAATTTGAATTGAAAATATTGCATTTTAAAGTCATTTTTTTAGAGGATTTCTCACATTTAAAAATCAATTTTTTCGATATTAATATGATTTGGTTTTGTATGGTATTTGGCGGGTCATCAACTGTGTCGTTATGACCTGGCTAAATATTAAAGTAGACCTCCTTTTACCAAATGACGTCGTTCGACTATTAAAAAAAAAAAAGAACTTTGTGATACAATTGCAAAGGCTCAAACTCGTGCCCACGTAGGACATATAATGAGCCTCTACGAACTAAAGGTGATAACCTTACAAATTATGAGTTGAAATTATATTGTACATTGAAATTATGTCTTTTCATATATGTTTTACATTGGTAAAACACATATATAGTTTGTTAACCTCTATTTATTGGTAAGAAGCATGTATGTTTAAATTATGTAGCTATTCAAATTGTTAATTTCTCTTATACAAATTGTGAAAATTTTGAATTAAGAGATGAAAACTATAAGATTTGGAATGAGAGAATTCTTATTCATTTTGGGGTGGATGGACACTGGACATGCTACTTGAAAGGATGAACCACCTAAGGTAATCGAGGAGCACTACAACTGAAATTAGTGGGAGTGGTCAATTTCAAGATATAGTGATACGGAAACCTCAAGAAAACAAGGTTTTTGAAACCTCTTAATCCTATTGAATCAAAACCCTAATATTTCTATTATAAGAACATGCTAGATCAAACCTCAAATCAGAAGTTTGAGACCCAATCCCAAAGAAACCAGAAATCAATTTATGTTGCAATTACTTACTTATTGATGCAAATCAGTTTCTTGAAGTAACCATGAAGACATTCACGTCTCACTTGAAGAACTCAATTCTGAAATTTTTATTCATCATCCAAATCTAGGGTTACAAGGTTATAATAAGGTATAAATACCCTTGACCAAGTCCTAACCCTAATAGGAATGGGTTTGCAAGCTCATTTAATGAAAACTAGGCTAATCCTAACAAATCTAGGAGTATCTAGCCCATTGAACATAATTTGATCCAAGTTCTTTTAGGAATGGGCTAAACACGTTAAAATAGATAAGTCTTAAAATAGCCCAAACAAACAAAGCACGTGCTACTAATTAAAAGAACAACCAATAAACAAGTCCTTGAGCCTACAATAAGAGATAATAAATAATAAGCCCAGATTAAGTGCTAGCCTCTTCCAATGCCTCCTCTAATAAAGGCACAAGCTTGGGCGTGCTTTGGTGTTCTTCTATGGATGTTTCGGCCTCCTGATGTACTGGACTTGTGATTTGGGCTTGAACAAAAGCTTACATTGCTTGTTTAAGTCTTGAAGCTTGTTGCGTTGTAATTAGACAACTTGGCATGTGTAGCTTGTCCGGTTGATGTGTAAGACGTGAAACTCCATTGCGAAGGCTGGTTGTATCATATAGTTTCTGATAATGATCATTTGGATACTCAACATTTCACCTCAAAGAATAAGTTGATTACCATTCATAACACTCCTTAGGTTCAAATAGAAATTGTATAACCAACTGTTGAAATTTAACAGCCTATGGTCGACATAAATAACAAATAATAAATTCAACAAGATGCTGATAATTTAGTAGATATAGTTAATCAAGAATTATCTTAAAGCATTCAGTAACCAGTTGAGTACAAACTCCACCGGAGGATGTTGGTGTAACATTAAGCAGATCTACTAAAACAAAGAAACCAGTCATTACTAGTGATTATGTTGCATCTCTGCAAGAATCTGACTACAATATAAGAGTTGAAAATGATCTTGAAATCTTTTCACAAACCATGAGTTGCAAAGAATCAAATTTATGATACAATGTCATAAAGGAAGAAATGAATTCCATAAAGAATAATGATGTTTGGGATTTTGTTGAGTTGCCCAAAGAAGCAAAATTTATAAGGTGTAAGTGGGTATTAAAAAAAAAGAAATATTCATTAGGCAACATTGAGAGATACAAGGCAACACTTGTTGCTAAAGGATTCACTTTAAAGGAAGGAATTACTTACACATATACATTTTCTCTTGCGTCGAAAAAAGATTCTCTTGGTTAATTTTGCTATTGGTTACTCATTTTGACATGGAATTACATCAAATACATGTGAAAACTGCCTTCTTAAATGATGATATAGAGGAATAGGTTTACATGAAGCAACCAAAAGGATTCCCTTCTAGTAATGATGAACATTTAGTTTGCAAGCTTAAAAGATCCATATATGGATTGAAACAAGCATCCCACCTATGGTATTTGAAATTCTACGATGTTAACTCATGATTTGGTTTTAAAGAAAATATCGTGGATCAATGTATATGCTAGAAGGTTAGTGAGAGTAAAATTTGTTTTCTTGTATTATATGTGGATGATATATTATTTGCAACTTATAATAGGGGTTTATTCCATGACATGAAACAATCTCTCTCTTAAGAACTTTGAAATGAAAGATATAGGCGATGCATCTTATGTCATTAGCATTAAGATCCATTGAGACAAATTATGTGATATTTTGGGTTTGTCTTAAGAAACCTATATTAATAAAGTTTTAGAGAGACTTCGGATGAAAGATTGTTTACTGAGTATAGCATTTATTTTGAAAGGCGATATGTTCAATTTGGAAAAATGCTCAAAAATTGATTTTGAAAGGGATAAAATGAAAAACATTCCATCTGCTTCTGCAGACGGAAGCCTGATGTATGCTCAAGTCTATACAAATCCCGACATTGCATTTGATATTAGAATATTAGGCAGATATCAAAATGACCCAGAATTAGATCATTGGAGAGTTGCAAAGAAAGTGTTGAGTGCCTTTAAAGGACCAAAAACTACATGCTTATGTATATATGAACCAGTAATCTAGATGTAACAGGATACTCATATTCATATTTGTTTTGTGGGTTGATTCACGAAAATCAACATCATGTTATATCTTCATGTTCGCCCCGTGAAGCTGTATCTTGAGGAGTGTCAAGCAGTCTTTGACTGCTATTTTCAGTATGGAGGTTGAGTTTGTTTCTTATTTTTGAGGATACATCACATGATGTATGACTAAAGAGTTTCATATATGGGCTTAGACTCGTGATTTCCATTTATAGGCCATTGAGATTGTATTGTGACAATTTAGTTGATGTTGTTTTGATTAAAAACAATAAGAGTGATAGTCGGAGTAAACACATCGACATTAACTTTTTGTCCATAAGGGAATGTGTAAAGGAAAAACAAGTAGTTATTGAACACATTAGCACTGAATTTACGATAGTTGATCATTTGACGAAAGGCATATCACTAATAAAGTTCAAGGATCATGTTGTTATAATATGATTAGATTTTATTATATAGTTTTCATTGTATGGACAATATTGTTTTCATGAAACTCTTATAATATTTTCTCATATTAAAGTGTACATTATTAAATTTTGAGAAAATTAATTATTTTAGACATGAAATAAACATAAAGTTTATTTATTAAGAAATGTTAGTACATTTTGGTTGATATAAAATGTAGTACATTGTAATATATGGAAGATAATACTGAAATACTAGAGGACTTACTGTCATGATTTATATTATATATTTAGATTGAATTA
>JAOSBM010000008.1:2908802-2930110 GCA_027568955.1 Erythroxylum tenue
TTAAAAAGTTTAGGGACTATTTTATAAATTTAAAAAATATCCCGAAACGGTACCCGGTACCAACCGGTACCGGTACCATTCCGTTCCAGAGCCCAATCCAGTACCGAACCCGGTACAGTATTCATAACATTGCTCACGCCAAGCGTATCTAGGAAACAACTATGGTACAACGGAACAGCCACTTTTAAAAACAATTGTGTGCAGTAAAACCACTTTTACTGAGAGCCTCGTATCTTTCTTTGGCTTAAAAACAATTGTGTGTAGAATGGCCATGATGTTCATCGTACTTGGCACTTTTTTAGCACCTATTGGGTAATTTTGCGCACCAAGAATAAGTGCATGATTGAAGGAGAGCAAATCAATTGTCATGCACAACTCAACCAGGACAATGCACTGTTTAGGGACTATATCGCTGTTTTTAGTGTCCACTATAGTGAGATGCCTCGAGAACATGTCTCACTCGTAGCTTGGGTCCCCCCTTTTAATAAATGGCTGAAGCTTAACACGGCTGGGAGCGTTAATGGCAGTTTTAGATAGTTGAGTATTGGCGGACTGATTCAGGATAGTCAAGGCAACTGGTTAGCGGGTTTTTCTTGCCGTGTTGGGATCACCAACATCCTGGTTGCTGAGCTCTTGGCTCTCAGATACGGTATCGCTTTTGTGAGCGGTTTTCATTGTGATGAACTTATGGTTGAATTTGATTCCATGGAAGCGTTGCGTTGCTTAGAATTTTCTCCAGATGCTTTAGCATTTCATTCCCTTGCTAGTTTGATATATGATATCCTCTCCTATCTTGGCGATGCTATACGATATACAACCGCTCATGTTTTTCACCAAGGGAACCAATGTGTCGATTTCTTAGCTCGTTTGGGTTCGGATCAGTGTGTTTGGCACACACCTCCTCTTGATCTGTGTGATCATTTGCGCGCCGATGCTCAAAAGATTATTTTTAGTTGTAATTAGAGCTTGTTTTTTAGCGCTTCTACTGTACAAAAAAAATCCATAGTAACTATAAGAAGTAGCTTCAAACTTAGACGACTAAGCACATAGATTTGTCAATTTGACTTTTCTATACTTTATCAACTTCGCTGCAAAGTATAAGCTACTTTCTCTTTAGACTTACATTAGACTAATAGCATATGTACCTTTTAATTGCTACCTTAAGTGTCATTAAAGGAAGATTCCATAGGTTAGATACTCAATTAGTTCAGCAAAAAAAGGGAAATTTAGTAAATTAAAGTTTTTTCGGCTCGTATATTGTCTAAAATTATTAATTAATAAAAATTTAAGCTATGTGTATGCATGTTTGATTGATTCGTCCGTTAGGAATAGTTGAGTTGGTGAAGTGGGAGATATAGGATTAAAAGGTTCTGTGTTCAAATCCCCCTATTTACGGTCTCTTGATCGAATCTTTCGTACACAACTTACTTAGTGTGGAATATCCGATTAGAGTGATTTGCAAACTATTGTATTAATTCAGAGATTTACTCAATGCACATCTAAAAAATAACGATTGTATATTTCTTCGTTTTTTTTTTAATATTTGATTGATTCATTAGTTTAGTTTTGATTTGATACATCTCTTTTAGGTGTTATTTTTATACATAAATCGAGCAATTACAACTCCTAATTTTTAACTCATGCACGACCAACTCGTCCAAGGACCAGCTTATCTACTTTTAACTTCAAGAGTTAGCCATTAAAAACTCGTTTATAGTATGATTAAATATAAATTTATTTGTACCGCCGAGCATCGGGTAATAAGGGTTTAGTCTTTGCTTAAATAAAATTAGGGGTTCGAATTCTACTTGTGTATATAACAGTGTTAAATAATCAGTAATAGTCTTAGGTTGTTTCTTAGGGTTTTACGAGACATGAGCGAGGATTAATATAAGTGTAATAATAATTTAAAAGTGTCACCAACAGTTCAGATCAGATCTACTCAAAACAATCAGTAAATTAATTAAAAAATATTTATTTGTTAGCTAATTAGTAAATTTAGTTAATTTAAGTAAAAGATACACAATTTTAATGATTAAATATTTTATTATTTTAATTCATTTGATAAGATTTATAATATTAAAATTCTTAAACCTCTTAAAATTTTATCGAATTAATTTTGTAATATTCCGAATTATAATCAACTTAAAGCACGTAATTATATTTAAAATATTTTGATAAAATTTTTAAAAATCTAAAATCTAAAATTTTATTTAATAATAATAAATATTGTTTTGATTTATACATTAATCAATTCGTTTATCAAAAAGTGAATTTGCCAAAACGCAGCGTCGAACTCCCAAAACCCAAAACGCAAAAACCCTACTACATGAAGGTATCGCCACTAACCGTTTGCGTCTACCCTAGTAATCCTTCTGCTCCTGTTCGTTTCCGTGAAGATGGTGAAGAAGAGCAAAAGTAAGAATAACCCTTTACCCTAATTGTTGTTCTTGTCGTGTTTCTCTTTTTACATAGTTTGATATTAGTGTGTGTTTGTTCATTGTGATGATTAGAGAGCAAGAGTAAGAGGGTGACGTTGAAGAAGAAGTATAAGATCATTAGGAAGGTGAAAGATCATCATAGAAAGAAGGCAAAAGAAGCTAAAAAGCTTGGCTTGAACCATAAACGGAAGGTTGAGAAAGATCCCGGTATTCCAAATGACTGGCCTTTCAAGGAACAGGAGCTTAAGGCTCTTGAAACTCGACGTGCTCGTGCTCTTGAGGAATTGGAGCAAAAAAAGGCTGATCGCAAAGAGAGGGTATTGAAGTTTTCCCTTTTTTATTGGGGGATGTAGTTAGTTTTTAACGTTTTCATCGACCTGGCTTGGTTAGTGCATGACATTCGATTTGGTATTTTGTGGTGCTCTCTCTTTTTCTTTCAGGCTCGGAAGAGGAAATTGGGATTACTAGAGAATGATGAGGCCTCCAAAATAGCTGAAGAAGTAAATTCTGGGATACACGATGAAGCTGATGAATTCATAAGAAACCCTAAGAACCGGGGTATGCTAATACCTTTATCGAAGCCTGTTTAAAGGGATAAGGTTGATGTATGCTTTGTTTAATACTAATGATTCGTGATTTCTTTTTCCTCATCAGATAATTCTGACAGGGCATTTTACAAGGAGTTGGTTAAAGTCGTTGAAATTTCAGATGTCATTTTAGAAGTTCTTGATGCTCGGGACCCCTTAGGTACCCGTTGTGTTGATATGGAAAAGCTGGTGATGAAGGCTGGTCCTGACAAGCATCTAGTGTTGCTCCTTAACAAAATTGGTAACTTGTCTTTTTAACTTAATACTTCTGTTATTTGAAGCATTGTCATTTGAGATTTTAGTTTCACATTCTGTGGAGATGTATTTTGTATTCTTGCTGTTATCTATATGACTCTATATTTGGTTGTGTTTGCCATCCCACAGATCTTGTACCCCGTGAAGCTGTTGAAAAATGGCTAAATTATCTTAGAGAAGAATTACCTGCGGTTGCCTTTAAGTGCAGTACCCAAGAGCAGAGATCAAACTTAGGCTGGAAATCTTCGTCTAAGTCTGCAAAGCCTAGCAATCTTCTGCAGACAAGTGACTGTCTTGGAGCTGAAACTCTTATTAAATTGCTGAAAAACTACTCAAGAAGTCATGAGGTGTATAAGCTTTCCCTTTTCTCATATATTGGTATCTAAGGATTGTGAGCAAATTGTATTCTAAGCTGGACAGGTGCTGAGATAAGATTATCGTACAACTGCTTGAAGTTTGTGTAGCTTGCAATGACACTTTGCTCAATATCTTGTTATTTTGCAGATAAAGAAGTCTATTACTGTTGGCATTATTGGTTTGCCTAATGTTGGTAAAAGCAGTCTAATCAACAGCTTGAAGAGGTCCCATGTTGCCAATGTTGGTGCTACTCCAGGATTAACAAGAGCAATGCAAGAAGTTCAGTTAGACAAAAATGTAAAGTTGTTGGATTGTCCAGGTGTCGTAATGCTCAAATCTAAGGAGAACGATGCATCTATAGCCCTTCGAAACTGCAAAAGGATTGAGAAGTTGGATGATCCAATCACTCCTGGTAATTGAACCATCCTTTTCTTTCCCTTTCGTCTAGATCATCCATTAGTTCACATGTCTAGAGGACTAAGCAAGGGAGAACTAGCTTAAAATGTTCTAGTTAGTAAGCTAACCCCAGGCTTTTTCCACATGTCAAAATTGGAAAGTAATGATTTCAGAAATCTTTTTGGTTGATGCTGTTGTTAGTAAGAAATTGTAAAATTTGTATCTGTTGGAAGAGACCTTATACTTAGATGAAGTGTATAAATGGCTTCTTGGACACGAACAATTTACAATAGTAAATAAGGGAACTACTGGCATGAAACTGTAGGACTTAATTCAGCTAGAATTCTACTTTCATTTTTTTTCTCTCAACTATGGGATTCTTAGTTGACATGTTTCTCATTTGGGGAAATATTTGTAATGAAATCTAGTCATGAAATGTTATTACTTTATTGATATGATCTCATTTGTATGGACAACAGTGATGGAAATTCTCAAGCTTTGCCCTGACAAACAATTGGTCACACTTTACAAGATTCCACAATTTGATTCAGTTGATGACTTTTTACAAAAAGTGGCAACAGTCAGGGGTAGACTAAAAAAAGGTGGTGTTGTTGATGTTGAAGCTGCAGCTAGAGTTGTTCTACACGACTGGAATGAGGGTAAAATTCTTCATTTATTCTTTTCACACCAAAATTTGCCCATACAATCTTTGATACGAATCATGCCCTCAATTATTGTGGTACCAATGGTGTTTATTTTTTGTGGGCTTTAAATTATGTTAAAAAGGGGTTATACATACCTTGAAACTGTTATATAAAGAACAAAATGATTTAGGTTTGGAATTGCTCATTTGATAAACTTTCTTTCTTTCTAAAAGCTAAATCATTTAATCGACATTTTCAGGCAAGATCCCATATTACACCATGCCCCCAAGTAGAAATCAAGAGAAACCGTCTGAGGCAAAAATTGTATCAGAGTTTGACAAGGAATTTAATATTGATGAAGTTTACAACAGTGAATCGTCATTTATTGGAAGCCTGAAGTCTGTCAATGACTTTAATTCTGTTGAAGTGCCTACAAGTGGTCCTCTCCAATTTGATGAAAGTATGATGGAGGTTGGTGATTTTTCGTACCATTTATTAGAGCCAATCCATCATTTTGTACTATTGGATGATCTAGTGTAGTACTTGAAATTTTCATGCAAGTAGTTCCATTGATATCCATACTACATGCCTTTGTGGATTGACTTTTCATTTGGTTATCCAATAATCAGATTATGTTGGCAAAAATATCTTGGTGTCCATATGTTGTTACTTGATGATTGAGGTCTCTTTTAATTATGCAACCAAATAAAACATTTTAGTGTTTTTTATGTACTTTATGTGAAACGGATAGAGTTGCCATAATATACACATTTGCTTTATCTAAGTCTTGACAAGTTTTAATGATGAATTTCAAATATTGGATTCATCTTGCATCAATGGGAAACAATCTAAACAAAAGATTTATTGGGCGCCATTTTATATTGTCGAGGGCACATTTAGTTGATATTGATATGTTGCATAATTGGGGGACAGTTCCTTCTCATTGAGGCATTTCATTTCTGGAAAAGCTGTACAGTTGATGTCAGAAGTTATTTGAAATATCTCTAGAAACTCTAATGACTCTGTTTACTAGTCACCTACCCATGTTGTGTTCTGGTCTAATTTGTTATATTTCGCAATACCAGGGTGATCTAGAAACCCAACCATCAAGTCAGCGTGATAATACCTCCGAAGGCATGGAAAATGATGTTGAGGACCAGCACATGAGATCTGAAGAAGAAGATGAGAGCAAAACTAAGGCTAGAAATGCAAATGACAGGCAAAATGAAAAGTTATATTCAGCCGAGGGTATACTCAATCCAAAGATGAAACGAGCAGAGAAGAAACGGATGAAGAAAGCAGCTAAAGTGGACGTAATGGATGATGACTATGACTTTAAAGTCGATTATGTCAGTAAGGGTTCCGCCATGGACATGGAAGCTGTTGATAAAAACCCAATATCTGCTGAGGTGCCTATGTCTGGGATTGAGTTTGGTGATGAGTGATGCTGAGGCATAACTACATCAACAGGATATAGACCCTTGGAAGTTTTGTTCCTTTTCTTTTCCTTGGTTCAGTTATAAAACAGGCAATTTTTGTCCAAACGTAATGATATATCATGTAAGCGAAATTTTGCAATCAATATCATTCTCTTAGTCACCCTTCGGCTAGTCTTAGTAAAACTTTCTGTAGGCTTAGTAAAACTTTCTGTATAACAGATTGGTTCGATATGCATCACTCTCTTACAGTCATCCTTCGGCTTGTCTTAGTAAAAACCTTCTGTATAACAGACCGAGTGCACAATATCACCTCTTTGTTATTAACCTTTACGAGCTCAAAGTATTTTGGTATTGTAGTTACAGGAGTGCTTTTTTTTTTGGAATTTGAATTTTAACCTGTTTACTCTCACTAGAATGCTGACAGGAACTGCCTATATAGTAAAAACTATGAAATGAAATGCAAATGATGAGTGGCATACTAATAAACATGAGAATTGAATGATTTAAGAGGAAAGGCCATTACAAGGTTGGGAGCGTTTACATGAACACAAAGTATATGTTAACACAGAAAAGTCCAGTACAATAAAGTCGTCTTCAACTAGGTGCAACTTGCTGCAAAACCAGTCCAGCATCTAGGAATTGACGGGCTTTCCATTTAACCTGGGGAAAGGATCTTGCTTGCTCAATACGACCACCTTGCTTTTGTGAGCAAAGTACCCCTTAACAAGATTCTTGTGTATGAGTATAGCCACTATGCATTCCACCTACAAATGCAGCAGATAGTTCAATTAGATTGAATACTAGATTAAACAGCTGTTTAGAGGAAAAGAAACCTGCAAAAATAGCTTAAAGATGCACAAGAATGAAGATTATTGCCTCGTCCAAATCCATGTCCATATCAAGCCATTTCAATGCTTTCACGATTACTTCTAACTTCATCTGGTGAGCTTTGCTAGGATCCTTCTGCTTTTGGATAATATAACTGCATCACAGTGATCAGATTGCTATAAGAAGGTTTTCAGACACATTAAGATCAAGAAGGTATGCGTGTGTCCAAAATCATGGAATGGAACTTACATTTTCTTAAGCAATCTTTGGTAAACTTGAAGCTCTAGTCTCTCTAGGACTAGATACACTCCTGATCTTAAGAACCTTGAAGAAACAAAAAAACAACTTCCGAAATCAGTTCAAATCTCTTATCAATCTCATTAGATCTTCTCAAAAGCAAACATACCGATCTTCATGCTCTTGGAGAGCAAACCGAAGAAGTTGAAGATCACCCCTTTTGAGAGCTTGCACAACATTACTGTACTGTCAAGGAAAATGACTGCTTACTATGTCACTAAAAATGGTTTCAGTAGAAATATATAATTCCACTTTAAAGTGGGAGATCGTAAAAGCTCAATTATTTGCACTGTCCGTTTTACATGAACCAAAATTCTGTTTCCACCTTTATGTAAAACTGAAAGAACATAAATTTATGCTCAAGTGGCAGACGTACCTCAACCAAGTTATACTTCTCTAGGAGCCAATTGTTGGGTAGAATACCTATTGAAAGCTTCACAGGTATCAAATACTTTAGTATCATCCTGAAGTCAAAACAAAAATAAAGAAAATAGTCAGAAACTGCTACATGACTACTAGGGAACCAATGAAAGACTTTTTAGTAATAGAAGCTGAATTGAATTAACTAGAGACATAAATACAACGGAAAAGAGATTCAACTTGAATATTCAGCAGCATCATTATTCCCTCATAAAATAAACTTTTGGGTTCCATGGTTGTGTGAGTTTCCCATTATGCTATGAAGTATAAGTACTATCAAACCCACTATGAAGTATTAGATCCACTTTCTTTTCTTGACTAAACGCATTACTCTTCTTTACAATAACTAAAAGTCAACTTTAACCCTTTCAGCATGAACAAATAGAGATTGTTCGTGCATGAAATTGATGTTGTTGTTGTTATGAAATTATATTGACATGCACTATGTAACGGCTCCATAAGATACAGTTCAAGCAACTACAACAAAAGCTGATATGAGAAGACTTTGTTCAAACTATTAGTTGAGGCAACCGGCTGTATATGAAGAATCTATCCACAATTCATTATCAAACAGATGCAAGGTATATCCACG
The DNA here is from genome assembly GCA_027568955.1 of Erythroxylum tenue. Taxonomy (NCBI): domain Eukaryota; kingdom Viridiplantae; phylum Streptophyta; class Magnoliopsida; order Malpighiales; family Erythroxylaceae; genus Erythroxylum; species Erythroxylum tenue. Next base: position 2,917,059 of record JAOSBM010000008.1, read on the forward strand.
CATGGTTTATTCTAACCTCAAATTTGCTTCACGATGGGGGTTGCAGTGTGTGAAGGCATACGATAATTTTTGATCAGCCTGTCATGTCAAAGAAAAGAATCCAATGAAGAATTAATCATTAAGGAAACTCCATAAAATGAGCTTCTCAAGCCTAGATATCCTGATTAAATACAATAACTTGTAGTAAAACTCAGATGTGACATCTGGTATAATAAAATGCAACAGTACCATATAAGCTGACAGGATGGTATCAACTCAAAGTTTTGTTAAGATCCAATTATGAGCAAGAATTGAGCACCGTGTATATGTTAAATACCTGGCAGTCTGGCACAGAAGATCTAATCTCCAATTCATAGTGAAAAATGCAAGGCTTAACACACAATTTTGCATGTGAAATGCAGGTTAGGTGACAAAGTTGAACATGAAAAAATGAGTACTTACAGCAAGGAAATTTTCATTGAAAACTTCCAAACGGCCAGTATAATACATGTATGTAACCTACAATAGCAAAGAGTATGAATCAGATGCTATTCCAAGTGTAGTTTCTACCAAGTTATGAAGTTCCATCCAAAGAAAAGTGATAGATTTCTTTGTTACAAGTCACAGTTCTGACCTTATCTCTCTTTGGGAATTCCTCAAAGTCAAAAATTCGAGCTGTTTCTATACTTCTTATAACACTTCGACAAAGGTGAACAGTACCAAGCTGCAAAACATTAAGCGCAATGCCTTAGGCAATACGAGCTTTCTCATATGAATACCTTTACCTGCTATATCAAAACCAGATTACATCTGCTCTAGTCCTAACTTGGTGAGCCTCAGCTGATTTTCAGTAATCTATTCCAACTCTCAAGAAAGACTAGAAAAACAACTGAAGAAAGAGGAAGCAAAAGCTCACCTTGAAGTAGATTTTGAACAACTGACAAGTTACATATAATGCTCCCACTCGTTTTGGACCCTTCCCCTATAAATTTTATAAGAAGCATTAAATAGGTAGCAAAGCACTAGATAATCCACTCAATATCTGAAGACTCTAAATAACATAACCATAAGATATTGTGAACTTACAGCAAGAACACCAAACACTTTCATGAGGAAGGAACCAGCTCCTTTCAATTTTTCTGGAGATTTCCCATTTGAGGCCAAATCTCTGTCAGCCTACAGCATTGTTCATAGATGGATTCATAACAAAACAACTGAACATCTACACCACTACAACACGATAATTTACTCAAATCTTTCAGTCATACCCTCTCCGCAAGAACCCTAATTTCATAGACAATGAGGTACAATGCCTCCAAAGCCCAAGCTGATTCCCAATTTCGAAACTCCTGAACGAAAGCACTGCGATAGAGATTGGCAAATACTTAACATACCAAATACAGAAAGGGATGTTCTTTTACAAAGGGAGAACTAAAGAAACAAACTTGGCAGCTTTTTCGAAAGCGTGATAACAATCGACCAAATTCCCAAGTCGATAACTTTGATAAGAACGAAAAAGAGGAGCAATGATCTCGCCAAATTGGGAATACTTGTCCGATTGTTTTAGCAATCTATTACCATCCTGTAAAGAAAATTTGAAGTTTTCAATGAGTTATCATCCAATTTACCACTGGAAGGGTTTGGGTGAAGCAAAGCAACCTGGAAGACGTCGAGAGCGTGAGCGAGAGAGAGGAGAGAGGCGGAGTTGGAGGAGAGCGAGAGTAGTTGTTTGAGAGAAGCTACGTCTTGCGAGAAAATGGCGTCGGAGAACCGGTCTAAATAGTCCGTGATTCGACGGTGAGCCTCTCCCATGCTCACGTACGCCATACTGTTTCCCGTCCAAAACCCACTTGGAACTAGTGGCCTTTTTCTAAGCCGTGTCGTTATAAAAGGAAAACCGAAGTCTTTGACTCCCAAAATCTATAAATTTTCCATTTTTGAATCAATTCCTGGGTGGGACCAGACCACAGTGAACGTAAATATTACGTTTGACATGTTCTGTTTCTGACGGCGACATTCCAACAACACACAGTGAACGTAAATATTACTGCTACTACCACCACCACCACCTTGAAAACGTACTTCAAACAACTTATTCTCTTTGTCTAGAGTCGAGACCCACAAATTGCTATGATTCTGTTCTACTGATTTTTACCGAGAACCAACCCAGAGAAGAGGTTCAGAACTTCAAGCACTGCAAAAGATCGATCATGGGTTCTGATTCTGCCTTGACCTCCACGAAACCCACGCCATTGCCCACGGAAGAACAAGAACCGCCAAACCCTTCTACGACTCTTCTTTCCTTCGACACTGACTTTTGTGACTCGCTAAATCGTCAGCAGAGAGCCACCAGTACGATACTTTTTATCGCCATGCTTGTCGTCACTTGCGTTGCTCTATCTGCTGCTTTCGCCTTCGCTTTTCTCTTTTTCTCTTCTTCTTCTTCTTCTTCGTGTAAGTTGGCAGAGCAATCTTCTTCCGTTGACAAGACTGCTCGTCCGTTGACTAAACTTAGCCACCCGGTTGTTCTCTTGATTTCTTCAGACGGTTTTCGATTTGGTTACCAATTTAAGACACCTACACCTAATATTGATAGGTTGGTCGCTAATGGAACTGAGGCCGAGACGGGTTTAATTCCGGTATTTCCTACACTTACTTTCCCTAATCATTACTCTATTGTTACTGGACTTTATCCTGCTTATCATGGCATTGTGAACAACTACTTTATCGATCCTCACATTGGTGAGGTCTTCACCATGCAAAGCCACGAGGCAAAATGGTGGCTTGGTGAGCCACTATGGGAGACTGTGGCTAGTCACGGGTTGAAAGCTGCTACCTACTTTTGGCCTGGGTCTGAGGTGCATAAAGGTTCTTGGGATTGTCCTAAAGATTTCTGTATGCATTACAATGGATCTGTTCCATTTGAGGAAAGGGTTGATAAGGTTTTGAGCTATTTTGATTTGCCTACTGATGAAATTCCAGTGTTTTTGACTCTGTATTTTGAGGACCCTGATCATCAGGGTCACAAGGTGGGATCTGATGATCCCCAGATAACAGAAGCAGTTTCTGGAATTGATAGGATGATTGGGAGATTGATTAGTGGGCTAGAGAAGAGAGGGGTTTTTGAGGATGTTAATATTATAATGGTGGGTGATCATGGCATGGTGGGTACTTGTGATAGAAAACTGATCTTTATTGATGATTTGGCATCTTGGATAGGAGTTCCAGCTGAATGGGTGCAATCTTACAGTCCAGTGCTTGCCATTCAGCCACCTGCTGGTATTGTTCCTTCTGATGTTGTTTCAAAGATGAATGAAGGATTAAGGTCTGGAAAAGTTGAAAACGGTAATTATTTGCGAGTTTACGTTAAAGAGGAGCTGCCTAATAGACTTCATTACGTTGAGAGTGATAGGATTCCACCGATAATAGGGCTGATCGAAGAGGGATTTAAGGTGGAGCAAAAGCGAACAAAGCCACAAGAGTGTGGAGGATCACATGGCTATGACAATGCTGTTTTTTCAATGAGGACAATATTCATTGGCCACGGCCCTCAATTTGCCAGGGGTAGGAAGGTACCTTCTTTTGAGAATGTCCAGATATATAATATAGTTACTTCAATTCTTAAGATTCAGGGTGCTCCCAATAATGGTTCTTTAGCATTTTCCTCATCCATTCTTTTGCCTTCCCCTCAGTAAATTTTTGTTACATGTCCATAATGGTCTCAGCTGCCAAATGATAAACATGCAGATTAGTCGTTTATTCGAGGTTGATGTTATGTTCTTGGTGGATAGTTGTGGCTTAGGGGTTTATAAAGTTTTGCAGGAATGAAGGTAACCAGTTTTGGATTGATCTTGAGAGCTTGCATTATCATTTGGCTCCAGCTTTTTCTGATTTTATGAGCTGCAGATTGAAATGTGTAATCTGGAATGTAGTATTTTAGATTCCAGCAACCAGATGATTACCCATATGATTATCACTTTATTATTTTCAGCAGAGGGAGGCTGTCTCCTTCCACTGCAATGTACATTTGTCTAAATATCTCAGGTATAGAAGTAACAGAGCTTAAACTTTCTACCTGAAAAAATAGCTACCGCTACTTATACAATTACGATTGTCCTTGTTTCATGTTTTTAACACCTTCCCTTTTTGTTTTCCACATTTGTTTTTCCACCGAGTAGGGAAAGACTCCTCATTTATGTTGTCTACATCGATGTTTGTTGGAATGTCCCAGAAAAGTTTGCTTTCTTGTGTTACAATTATTACCAGTCTCTACTCTCCTCTTCAGTTTGCTTTCCTTCAAAGCACATACTGTTGATAAGAACATCAGAAATAATAAACGAAACTAGATGTAGATGTTATAGTTGGCTAAGTTGCTTTTCTTCGAAGTAATTTAATGTTGTCTGGATTGTCACCAATGGAGAAAGTACATTATATGGTTCATCCTTCAACAGCAGCTAAGCTATGGCTGATTCTGCCTTGTATTCCCCATTTCTTTGATATAGTTCTTGAGAACTAAATTCTCTGTATTATCTTGATTCTTTTTTATAATTCTTGGTGAAGAAATATCTTGAAATGAATCATCAATTGGAACCCGTAAAGTTTCTTTTCGAGAATCTTGAATGGAAAGATGTTAGCTTTTTGCTTGTAACGCAGTCATAATAGCATTTGTAACTGAAACAAGTACAAGGTAGGTGATAGACCTCTTATTTCTAAGAGGCGGAATCATGTGAGCATTGACAAGCCTTAATCAGCATTCGATACATGAAACAACAGAGCAAGGCAAAGACTTGCGAGGAGGCAAAAAGAAGAAGTAACGTAAGTGTTGGCATACATTGATGCACATTAGCCAAAATCTTCTATGAAACTAAAAGAAGGCTTGTGATAAAATTCGAGTGAAAAGTTAACTAGATCACATGCATGAAAGGAATGTATGAAAATTTCAAGGTGACTTAACAAGTAAGTTGGTCGACAATCACGAGACAAGGCTAAATTTTTCTTTGACGAAGTTAAGTGAGATTGCAGTGCAAAAGGGCTTGTACATTTTGTGTGACAAGTTTGTGCTCGAAGGAAAACCTTTGTAATATTATCCAACTAAATACTTTCTTTGCATTTAGCATGCTATCTTATGCTAAAGAAAATAAGAAATTGGAATTCAATCTAAAATCACCTGGTTCGAATCAAAATTAAGGTTGGTATTTTTGGTAACATAAAAGTCAGAGTTTTGAGTCAAATTTATATTTAAAAGTTTGATAATAGAATAAATCAAAAATTTGATACGTAAATTTTAAAAATTAAAGATCAAAGTTACTCCTCTAACTTAATCTATTTATATAAAAATTTAATTCATTCATTTTTATATAACACCTTATTTCTTAATTTTTAAATTAATAAATTTCCAATCATTAAAAGTCCCTATTAATTACTTGAATTTTTATTCTTATTTCTTATTAAAATTTTAAGGTTAAATTTATTAAAAATATTATGTTTATCATAAAATAAAGAATTAAATCATTTTCCATTGACATCCTCAAGAATGTTTAGGAGTTAATACACTAAGCTTCATAAAATCCGACCCTAAGCCAATAATTTACTCTCTTAATGTGATCTTGAACTAAATCTTTTTTTTGAAGAGCGATCTTGAACTAAATCTTAAAATACAAAAAATCGTTAGAAAGGATAAAGTATTAAAGTTGTATGAACTTGAAACCGCCGATTCAGCCATAACCAAAGGTTCCTCAACCCAACGAGGACATAAAACAAGGTTGGATAACGGGTCAACTGCTTGAAGCAAAGTACTACTGTCCAGTTACCAATCATAAACAATACTGTTTGTCGCAGTAGATACAGATGTGATTGTGTAATTTTGGACATCTCCAGTGCGTACGATTGCCTTCTGTCAAAAACACGAACTTGGGAGTGGAGAAGAGCAGAGGAGAAGCGAAGAGGAGGTCTCTCTGCCTCTACAGTAATTTAGAACTTAAACTCTCTTAATTTGGCCCCCTTTTGACCTCATGTAGTATTCAGTCTGTTTTGGTTCTTAATTTCAACTATCAACTCAATTCCCACGAAAAAGTTTCAATCTTTATATCTCTTTCATTGTGGGTGTTGAATTTTAGTAAATTCTATAGATGGCAGATGTTGTTCGATTCCCGTCCTTTCACTGGCCTCGCTTCTCGTCTTCTCTGATCACTGCGGTTACTTCCAACTCGAATCCTCATGTACCGGCTTTTCCAAGTCCACCCGCTTCCGGTGGTTTATATGGGAAGATTTATCCTGTCCTTTGTTCATCAGCTAGAGGTGTTTCGCGGTTGCCTTTCAGTCCCAGGAAGCAATCTCTCTCTTTCAAGGTACCAACTTTGCCTTTCAGTTCCTTTTTCTTTTCTTTTCAGGTTTGTTTCTTTGAAAATTAATTGAAATTTCGAGGGCCCTTTTCTTTTTGGTAAGAATTTCGAGGACCCTTTGGCTAGCAGTGTCTGATTAATTGGTTCTTCGCAACAAGTAACCTTTCTACTAGCAGTTTTAGCTGATATAGTAAGCTTTGGTTTGGTTTGTAAGGGTGCGCCTGTTCAGGAATTATAAAGAATATAGTGAGGAAAGGAAATAAATATAACTTTCATTCCTTACTATATTGTAATTATGGAATATTGCCCCCAAAAGGCTATAAAAATACTTTTTATATAATTATAATATATTATCAACCATCTTTTTTCATTCCTCTTAACCGTTCCTTTCTTATCATACCAACTAACTAAGCACTCCCTAAGTCTTTTCTAATTGTGTACTAGGAGCAAATTGTACATAATGTAGTTCATTAGAATTTTCTATTTTGTGAGACAGTATCAAATTGATGTTATCTAATTTTGTGCTTGAAAGTTCGACATTTGTTAAAGAGAGATATCATTTCTGCTTAGCTACTATAAAGTGATTCTCTTTATTTAACTTACTTTCAGCGATTTGGTTCTCTGTTCCACAAATAACTTGGTAAACATCATATGTAATTGCTTATTACCCTAAATCTTTTGTTATACTGCAAATTTAGAAGTTTTTTTTTATTGGCTTCTAGTGTTATAACGTTGTGTTTGCTTTTGGTCATTCGCTGTATTGGAGACTTCTGGCTTCACATACTTGAAAGGCATCCACGGAAGCTCAAGAGGCTAACGCCTTAGGAGTCTACCATTATCAGCTTTCAGAAATTTTCCAGCAGTTAATTTTAGAGTTGTTTAATGTTTTTAGCTATAAAGTTTAGTCGAGAGAAACAAGAGTTTTCATTAGGAATAAAAAGCTTTAACTGTTGAGAATTTGGTTAAAGGAAGACGATTATGATGATACAGTGAAGGGGGTTGAGAGTATCTGATATCCGCAAGCATTAAGTTGAATGCAAGTATAAAAGCTGATAATATGCTGGCTTGAATTCGTTAGGGCAGATGCATTGAACTGTGTTGCAATTCAGATCAAGCTGTACTATGTGCATTGAACCGTGTTGCAATTCAGATCAAGCTGTACTGTTTTTTTCCTTGAACTAGAATGATCATTTGTTTAAGAAATAATGTACTTTTTATTGAATGTGTCAGAACATTGGCAATCATTTAAAACTTTTTCGCATGTATATGGTAAAATCTATGTTATAAGTTGAATATGAACCCGAAAATCATATCTGGTGATGCAACTGGATAATTCGTTGGCTTTCTTTGCTTTCAAGGCTTTTTCTTTACATATGCTCCCTAAAATCAGTTTTCTTTTCTCTTTATTTTTAGGTTATTCTTCTTGATGATTATAATGCATCAATGGAAATGCCTTTTGCGTTTCAATTGCTTGTGAAATGTCTGCATTGTTTTGGGTTGTGACTTTTGCTAGTTGATTGCATCTTTGTGATATCTAGTTTGTTTCCTTAATTCTTTAGGTGACGATTTCCATCGATTGCCTATAAGTTACATTTTCTGGATAGAATATTATATTTAGTTTGCTATTTCCTATAAAGTATTTGCTTGGATAGAGTTTGTTAGTTAATCCAAAATACTTGTCAAGAGAATCACACAATAAGCAACATACTGCTTTTGTGTTATTTGTTTAGAAAACTTTTTGCAATATGTGAGATGCCATTTAAAAGTAGCCTTTTGTCTATTCTTCATCTTTGGTAAAAAAAATTCTTTTTGGTTCATTTATAAATGGAACAAGCTAACCATCTTCAATGCTCTGTTACAGTTACATGCAATTGTTGCTGAAACAGAACAGCCAAAATGGTGGGAGAAAAGTACACCAAACATGATTGACATCCATTCCACCCAAGAATTTTTGAGTGCCTTAAGTCAAGCTGGAGATAGATTAGTGATTGTCGATTTCTATGGAACCTGGTGTGCTTCTTGTCGAGCATTGTATCCCAAGGTAATTTTGCTTCATTTCAGTTGCTCTTTGTCTGCAATGGCATCAAGCATCAATTAACACTGTAAATTCATATTGTTCATCTTCTAGTCAAGCTTGTTTTGGGCAATTTATGCAAGTTTCATGATACAGAAAAGGATCAGTCTCCTAGCGGCATAGTTTATTGTCCCTGCAGTTGTTTTCATCTGAAGTGGATCAATATGCATTGGAAGTTCTTGGATTTTAAAGACTTCAACAAGGTCATCTATGTGGTCGTGATTACTTACTTATTACGCTTAGTTTGGCATTAGCTATCTTGTATACTTCATTTTGTTATGAAATTTCCAGTATTCAGGATTAAAAACATTTAAACCTTAATGCATGTAATTCGGGTGGTGACAAACATAATGAATGTCCTAAGAACATCTTACCGTTTAGCATTCATTGATAACGGATATGGTCGCAAGGCACCAAGGTGCTTGTAGCTTTAGGAGAGGAATTTATGCAGTCTAGTTGGCTAAGTCGTGAGGCTAAATGTTTCTGGTGCCATCATATAGACTGGATGTGCATTTATAAATTGGAAAACCTTGGTTAAAGCAGTCTGAGCCCTGGAAGTACCTTATAGAAAGTGAGTGGATTTGGTGATAGCTATGGTGGTACCAGCATGAAAGATAAAAGATAGTCAAACCTTGTGGCCAAATGAGTTGAAATTATAATATATGCCTGGATCCTTCCCTCAAGTACAACACAGGTGAAAATTTTTAGTCCAAGTTGCTAAATTTTTCTTTCTTCAGTATTCTTGGTAGATTAGTGGCAAAATTCTCTTCAGATAAATTTCTTTGAAGCTCCATAGTTCAAGAGAGAGTGATGAAGGAGCATCACTGATTGAATATTGCTGGGAAATGTGTTAGACCAAAAATCCAGAGATATGACCGCTTAAATATTATCCTATTTCCGGTAATCATGATGTTGACCTGTTTTTTCGGTGAACTCATCTCTCAGCTCTGCAGGACTGCTGAAGAGCATCCAGAAATTTTATTCTTGAAAGTCAATTTTGATGAGAATAAATCTATGTGCAAAAGTTTGAACGTTAAAGTGCTTCCTTTCTTCCACTTCTATCGTGGAGCTGACGGACAACTGGAGTCCTTCTCCTGCTCACTTGCTAAGGTTGGTATCTTCCAGTTCCATTTTTGCTCAGTGTTGAGTCCTAAAACATGTATGCAGTTCTCAACTAGAGTTCTTTTCGTATAGAACGCAAGTATACAAGCATGTTTAGTATAAAGTTAACCTGTTCTGGTGTCGTTTTCTTTTGAATCATCTTGAGAAGCAAACAAAATGATACTACTGTAGAATTCGGTGATGCGATTTGCCTGGTTCGATGTTAATCGACTTCATCATCCAAAGCTATGCTCTCTTAGTCTCATCATTAAACAGAAACCTCACAAGCCTTTTTTAATGGGGAAAATCGACAATGGAATCTGTAACAACATAAGATTTTGATCCATTTAGTTAAAAGGAACACTTGATGAATCTGGCTGAATAACTGTCAATGCCTTGAGATTTTGTGTGTTTTAGCATTTTATCCTTAATACTGCTACTGATTCTGTTGCTTTTGGATTCCTCAAACCATCTGCAGTTTCAGAAGCTAAAAGATGCTATTGAAAGGCACAACTCAGCACGATGCAGCATCGGGCAGCCCAAGGTAGTTGGAGAACTTACTCTTGAATCCATCATTGCTTCCAAGGACAATTCATCTGGGACAACACAAGCATAGGATTGCTAATCTAAAGCCTTGTTCTGTTCTGTATACCTATAGTGATGTGCCTCTTATTCTGTATATTTGCTTAGTTGTTGTTTTGATTAAACAGGCAGTAATTGTCTATCATTCTTTATGATTGATCTGTGTCCAATCTTTGTAACTTCAAACACTGATTAGAGTCAGTGTAGCATGTTAGAACTTTGTTTACACTGGTTGAAGTAAATACTACTGGATTATATTAATAAATATCATCAATATAATCAAGATAATTATATTAATTTTATCAAATAATTTTTATTAAAATAATTTGGCACATACTCTCAAATTTCACTGGATGGACAGTAAGATACTATTTTGAAGGACAAAGAGAAAATGTGTTTATGTGTTGCATATAATTAAAAGTCACTAATTTAGTGAAGACTGTATTTAATTTAATAAAATCTAATTAATTTTGGCTAATTTCCGTGGAGGTTGAGCTCTTAAAACGACGTAACAAAAAAGGAAAAGCGGTGTTGAAATGTAAGTTAGGAGAGAACAAAGATGGCACCGAGAGAGCCGGCAAGGATATCAAGTTATCTATGGACGAAATATGCAGATTACGTGCATAGCAGATGGGAGAAAACATTTCTATGGGATATGATTCAGCCGTATAGGAAACCCAGATCCTTCACTCCTCTCGTCACTGTCTATATAGGCGCTTTCTACACTGGCGTTGTTGCAGCCGCCATCACCGAGCAACTTTACAAGGTCCACATTCGCTCTTATCTTTTCCTCAGCTTTTCCTTTTGGTTTTCTGTGTTGCCCAAGTAGACTTTCTGACTGGGTCTTCCCTATTAAGAATAGTCATGGTTTTGATTCTCAAATGGTTTTGTTGAAACATTGGGTTTTGGGTGAGATAGAGTAAAGTTAGCATCTTTACATGTCCTTTTGAAACTAATCCTTCAATCTGTGAGCTTTTTCCAGATGGGTTTTCTCTCTTTTTTTGTTGGCTATGAATAATTGTTGTAATACCTGAGAGATTTTAGGGTCGTTATGAAATGGGGATAAGGCTGCAGAGATGGTGCAGCCACGGATGATTGATAACTAGTTCACTTGACGTGTTTGATAAAATTATCAATTCTTATGCCTTCGCTGTTCAGATTGATGGGCTTTTAAACAGAACTTTATCACATGATGCAGAAGAGCTGCAAGCATATTCGATTAAGTTTGTGAAACTTTGACGTAACCTTGAAAGTTAAATTGACAATAACTCGGTTATTATGATCTCAAGTTATTAGTTCCTTGCTTTACTCTGAAGAAGAACAGTAGCATGATCTGTGCTTGTTCTTAGACATATTGATTCTGTATCTTCATGGCAATTTCTTTTGTTCTTGTAAGTGGCTTGTGTGTAGTTCTTGTTGGATTTTGTGTTTTGGGTTAACCATTCACCTTCTGACATCTCTATGACTTAGGAGATGTTATTTCTAATGTTTGATTTTGCCTTCACGCGAGATGAGGTTATGGTTGCTTACCTTATCGAAAGTTTCCGAAAGCATGATTCTTTGAAAGTTTAGTGATTTTAAGGTCATTCAAAGTATTCCTTCTGTGTGTTTTGAGAAATGGAGTTTCTTGAGTCTAATTGAAGATTCTTTGCCTTTGGTGTTGAGCAGGAGAAGTTCTGGGAAGATCACCCTGGTGAAGCAGTGCCTCTTATGCGACCGAAATTCTATGGTGGCCCTTGGAGGGTTGATAGAGGACAGGTCCCTCCAACCTATGAGGCAAAACCATAGTAACCATATTAAGATATTCATTTCATGTATAAATGTCAAACCTTTGATCATTTCTAGAAAACAATAATGTACCTTTAGTCCATATTACCTGTAATTGCCATGCTTTTCCGCACATATATGCATGAAATTATACCTTGTTGATTATGGGTTATATGGTAATCTTCTGCATGCCAAGGGCAAGAGTCATCCAGTTACAGATGGCAAAACTAGTTCGTTCCGGCCAAAAGTTAAGGGATCAAGTTTATTTTGATTGGGATTTGGTAGATTTGAATTTCAGATGACAAAGCAAACCAAATTTCTCTTCTTTTCTTGTAATAATCGATTGAAAGAGTAAAGCTTTCAAGTTTCAGCTTTTATAATCAAGTCAAAACAAAATTGACGTTTCAAGTTGATCGAACTGTGTGTGTCCAATGTTGCAGTTCTTACAATTTTTAGAGGAATCATTTATATGTTAGTTCTACCATTAGACCATACCCATAAATGCACGAGCCCATCGAAACAACCAGAGCTTCCTTAAAGCTTAGCAGGGGATAGACAGACCATGGTCATGGAATCATCATGTGGTAGTAAGGGACACACGTTCTTGCGCTATCCTGAACAAATGGCAAATCCTGCTTGTAATGTACACATAGCTGAGAGAGTCCAAATAAAGCATATAAAATATGGCCAATTTTCTCGGATTGGCTTTCCCACAAAAACTGACCGTCTTAGGAAGCATTGGAACTTATTCTCGCTCATCTCGTCTAACAACAATTATTCCTGTATGTCGTGTTAATTCTGTCTCTACTCTTTCCACGAATGCTCATAGGAAGCGAAACTACGAACTTAAAGCACCTCGAAGGGTGGTAATTGCTCTAGGTGCTTCAGTTTGTTCACAGTTCATGAATATGTCTGGTGGGGTTGCTGGCAAATCCTTCATTGCTTCCGCAAGGCAAAAGAGCTCCGTTGAAGAGGTAAAGTTCCGATCTTAATGGCTTGGGAATGATGATCTGCCTTTGATGACTTCGGATTTGCAATTGGAGCAGATTTTCTTACTTGGGTTTTAGAATTTTTGATTCTTGGCGATAGTTTTGCTGTCAATTACTACGAGTGTGGAAAAAATTAAAAAAAAAAAACTTCTTTTCTTCAGTTTTTAGTTATCTTTCAATCTTCCCTCCTCATAGGTATTGAAGAATGTTGAGTGGCCA
>JAOSBM010000008.1:2951057-2966634 GCA_027568955.1 Erythroxylum tenue
TTCTTCAATATGATTGTCTATACGAGTGTGCACGCTTACATATAGAAAGAGAAGAGATGATGAGCAAGCGCGAAGATTCCCAAAAGTTGGTACAAGTTCGAGCCTTCGAGGGACAAGAATTGCTGTACCCTACGTGGCAATGGCAAGGATGCTATAAAATTAATCGTATTTTATGGGTTCTCCTGTTTTGGACTAATTCAGGCTTTACTTCTTTCGGACTCCAAGAAAATAACACAATAAGGCATAAGCGCTTGCTCTCTTGTAATGAAGTTTTAACATCCCATATCATGCCTAGAGTGCGGTCCTGATTTTATTATTCGTAAACTGTTCCTTAAAGTAACACTGATGGACGTCTTTGTATACTAAATAATTGCACGACCATCTACCTCATTTGCTGGCCGTTTCTAACATTTGATAATTCCCAGGAGAAGTAAAAGAAAGGGTTCTATTAATTTAACAATATATAATTATAACATAATTCAATTAAAAAATGAACAAAAATATTTTTATAAAACTAGAAAAAGTATGCAGACACAACAAAACACTAATAATTTGATAATATATCACAGGAATATATCAATTGAGAAAAAAATAAATAGTAAAATTTAATATAATATATTAAAAATAAAGAAATAAATGTTTCAAAAAAATAAAGAAATAAAGAGAAGATTTTAATTATAGAGGAACACTAATTTTTAAAAATACAATAAATGAACATACTAAGGAAAAGAACTCCCTGAATCACAACCTTAAAAATCTTAAATACCATTTTCAATACTTTTACTATTTTCTATTTTTATCTCTGTGAAATGAACTTTTACATCATTATTCTAATGATTAATAATATTATTTAGGTTTTTAATTACTATATTATTAATTATTCATACACTAACTTATCAAATCCTCAAATTTAACTTTAGTCATATTATTATTAAACTTATGTGAACCTCTTTAAGAACACAAATCTAATAATTATTACGATACTTGGGACAAAATATAATGAAAATTGTAATTACAAAAATAAAATCATTTATTAATATTTAATTATATTCCTATAAATAATAAGTAACTTAAAAAAGAAGAAGAAATATGAATAAACACAATATTATTCAATATTAATGTTTTGATTTAAAATGCTAATATAGTGCCCACGTAAATAACAAATTACAAATTAATTATAATATATTTAAATATTTAGTAAGATAAAATATATTTAAAAATTTAGAAACTTTACCTTTAAATTATCATTCAGAACTTAGAGGTTAGAACGTGAAAATCCTTTGTCGCAAATTTTGAATTACAATATTTTAGATTCATATATTGGTGGTCATAAAAAAAATTAGAGTGTAAGATACTTCAAATGAATTTATAAATATAAAAAGCTAAAAATTAGCGTTAGTCTTTGGAAGGTGAAAAGATTATGCAGTAATATGAGAATTATATCAACCCAAAATTGTCTTCCTTCCTCCTCTCCGATCATTAAATGGCATTTAATAGCCTCCAACTATTAAAAGAAAAAACGTTGGAATGATGCTAAAATGTAAGTGAAAGTGGGCCACTAACGAGTGTGTGTTTGCGTTTTGATATACGATTCTAGCTTTGGGAAGTCCTTGAAAGGCTACGAAGAAAGCTTGCAAGAGAATGACCATGGCAGTGAAGGTGGGCCCCTAATGGGGTGGGGCCCTGGGCAAGTGGCCGGGACTGCTCATCTAATATTGATTTTCTTTAAGAAAACATATTTATGATGATATTCTTCATTACTACAATCATTTGAAAACAACCTATTTATTAAATAAAAATAAACTGAGCATTAATCCTTATCTAAAATAAGCTCATATGTCTTTCTGTCATAACATGCCTTAGTTAGAAACTTAAAGACTGATCAATTAATAGTTAAAAAACGACTAGAAGATCTTACATTTGGTGAAATTCATCAAACAATGATAATATAAAAAAAAAACTCTAGATAAGATGTGCATTCAATAATTTTTGCAACAATTAATGGACAATAAAATAAATCTCGAAGATTTGTCAAACCCAAAATTAACAAATTAAATTTATGAATTCTTCTTGCCTTTTCTATAATAGAGAAAAATGATATTTCTTTAATAATAAGAGAAAAAAAGATTCTTTCTCTAACAAAAAGCACTAGAAGCTTCATTTTCTTTTATGTATATGTTTTAGAAGAAAATGTACTTTGATGAAGTTCAATAAATGACACTTTCATAATCAAACTAAGTATTAGCTGGATACAATATTGCAAACCATTTACCACCTATTCTGACATGTTAAAATAATTGACTTTGCCATTTGAAGATACTAAACAAAAGCTCACTATGAATTGTTTGTTAAGCCTCGTTCTAATTTCTTCAAAAAATGTTCATCACCATTA
The DNA here is from genome assembly GCA_027568955.1 of Erythroxylum tenue. Classification (NCBI taxonomy): domain Eukaryota; kingdom Viridiplantae; phylum Streptophyta; class Magnoliopsida; order Malpighiales; family Erythroxylaceae; genus Erythroxylum; species Erythroxylum tenue. Next base: position 2,953,450 of record JAOSBM010000008.1, read on the forward strand.
TAGAAGAATCAATAATTATTTATAAAACTTTCATTCAAGCTTGTTAGCCGAAACTATAGCAATAGTTATAGCAATTAGTCTAGCATAATTTTAGCAATCATAATTATTCTTTCTTTATTTGTATTCATTCTCTTGTATAAATCGATCCAGCATCAATGTAAAAGATACAACAACAAATTCTCTTATTCTTTCTTATGTTCAGTATGCTAATATGGCATCAAAGCCGTAATACCCATTATTTTCTCTTGTCTTTGTGATCTGCTTCCTTCCTCACAATCTGTTCTGTCCCATCTGCTTTGTTTATCTCTGTTTTCTTTTCAATGGAGAAATCTGACATTACAAAACCTATTACAACGGTTTTGCATGGTTCCAACTATTCTCTTTGGGTTCAAGGAATGAAAAGCTTTTTAATAGGTCGTAAGCTTTGGTGAATCGTTGCTGGTGATATAATTCAGCCAACAAAACAGAAAGATGAAACTGATGACAAATTTGTTGATCGCCTAGAAGATTGGGATAGTAAAAATCATCAGATCATCACTTGGTTTCGTAATACCTCAGTTTCTTCAATTCACATTCAATTTGCCGATTATGATTCAGCGAAAGAAATCTGGGATTTTTTGGCTAATCGATATCAAACAACTGGACTTGCTCACTATTTTCAGTTATGGACAAATCTTCATAATCTGAAACAAGAAGCCGGACAATCTGCGAATGATTTTCTTGCAAAGGTTCAACCAATCTGGCATCAACTTTCTCTAGCCAAAATTAGTGACGATCATCTTCATCTGATTCAAGTTCTCATGGCCTTGCGGCCAGAATATGAGGTTGTTCGAGCATCTCTATTGCATTGCAATCCGCTTCCATCATTGGACATTGCAATTCAAGAAATTATTTTTGAAGAGACTCGTCTAGGCTTGGATAAAACTCCTCAATTTGAAGCTGCCCTTGCCACCACTCGCTATTCACAATCCAGATCTGGCAATCAAATATGTAAGAATTGCAATCAAACTAGCCATGCTTTTGCTTATTGTCCTACTGTGGAATGTCGATATTGCCATGGTTATGGGCATATCATTCAAAATTGTCCCACACGTCCTCCAAAGCCAAAAGAAGGACATTCTAGAGTCAAGAATATCTCCAACCTGAATCTTCTTCTATTACTGTTGTTGCTGCTAATGAAGGTTCATCTGCCATCGCCATGAGTGATATTGAGGCCATACTCAAACAGGTTCTTTCTTCCAATTCTCCTGCTGCTATGTCTGTCAATTCGGGTAATTCTTATTGGCTCTTTGACTCTGCTTGTTGTCATCATATGACTGCTAATCGTTAACTTTTATCTTCTGCAAAACCTGTATCGTCCTTACCACCAATCTACACAACCAATGGTTCCAAAATGAACATTACAGACATTGGTCATGTTTCTACCTCTAATCTCCATCTCCCTGACACTTATCATATTCCTAATTTGGCACTCACTCTTATCTCTGTTGGTCAATTGTGTGAAAAAGGACTTAATGTTAATTTTTCTTCCCTTGGTGTTCAGGTACAGGACCCACAAACGGGACAGATTCTTGGGATGGGTCGCAGGGTGGGACAATTATTTGAACTTGCATCTCTTCATCTTCCTCAGAGCTTTGTGTCTGCAGCTACACTTCCTGTCTTTTCTACTCACCAATGGCACCGACCCAATTTATCGAGACAAGCAGGCTCTAATATCATGTTAGAAAGGCCTAACTCACCCCGAAAAGTTAGCTCAAGAGAGGGAGGTTTGCACACTATTATAAATTATTGAATGCTTTCATACTTGTCCTATATGAAATTTCTGACACAAAAAAAGATACGACTAGACCAAGTGATTCTTGGCTTGGGTGTGAGGAGAAGATAAACTAGTTCTTCAAATTTGAGAACAAACTGACCGGTTAATCGATAAATCGGTCAATTTTTATTTACAATAGTTAAAAATAAAAATAAAAATAAATATTAGTTCAACTTGTGCTTCATTTAGTTAAATCAATTGATCCGATATAGTTTTTTTATCATTGCCAAATATAATTACAAAGCTAAAGAGGCTACATTGCTACAAAAATTAAAAAAAATGCATGGATGAACTCGGAATCACTATTTATTGATGGCCCAAATGGACCCTTCTGATGGCAATAAAACATTCTTGAAGTTGAGACTTTTTAAGTTAAACCGTAAGATTCTCACCATCTGTCATCTAACATATTTATAAAGCTAAAGTGGCTACATTTGCTACACAATAAAAAAATGTATGGATGACACTCGGAATCACTATTTATTGATGGCCCAAATGTACCCTCTTTCGTGTTAACGTTTTCAAAGAGTAAAGTTCAACGTTCCAACTTTATAAGTTTTTTTTTTTTTGAAGGTAACTTTATAAGTTGGAAAATAATTGCAACACTGACAAGACCCCTTAGGACTGACTAGAGAAAAGGAGCTACTAAAACCACATCTTACGAGTTACGACAACGATAACTCCTCGCGGGGACATTTTATTTATACGACGGTAGGCAATGGTGACAGACGCCTGAAAAGCCTTTGGACGTGCACCAAACGCACCCTTCTTGAGGCTTTTAAGAGAAGAAAAGATAATTTTGTATATGCCAAGAGAAGTTAGTCAAACTTTTAATCGTTCAATCATTACAGCAACATATATAAATTGGTAAAAAGATGTAAAATAGCAGCAGCGAACTACATAACGAATTTGATACATATTTATTTGCTAATCTACAATGGTAACGTTAGTACATAAACCATCACCAGTTCATTGGCAAAGCTACCCGAAAAAAAAAACAAAAAAGAGTTAAATTATGTTCATCGACACTTGCTTACTAGGGATTTCAAGGATTGTCTCCAAGGCAGGCTTCCAAGATTTTTGCTTTGAGTACCTCTCCATAGGCTCTGGCTCAGTTGCCACAGAGACCATAGCCTTAGAATCTGAAGGAAAAATGCAAAACGTCTCACTAAGAACAGGAAAAATCTTTCCAAAGTTGGTCTGCTTCAAGGTCTTGGTGGTCTTGGAAGTGAGAGTGGCCATCTCTTCTTGAGTTAACACAGAGTATAACATGTCCATAGGAAGAAGAAAGTAGAGCTGACGCCTCTCAAGCTCTTCCTCAGCCGATAGACCATGGATTCTTTGACCGACTTTAAGACTGCTAGAGTCGCACACAAACTGTCCAGGGTTTTCTAACATCAGCTCTGCAGCTTTCACCGGCCTTGTGTAGACTTGCAAGCTTCCATTAGGCAACAAAACCTTCACCACCCCATTTGTGACAATTGAAGGAGCACAAGATGCTGCATTTCCCATATGAGAAACAAAATGCGAGCCAGAGGTAAGTGATGGGCTGAGAGGTTAGTACGAAAATTTCAAGTTATTGTCCAATTTAACGTGCTTAAGAAAAAAGTTAGGAGCAGAGAGAGGAAAAGTGGGGTCTAGATATGTTGTTGGTTAACTTACTTTGTCTTTTATGGTACAGTTTGACATTGCATTATTCACATCACCCATTAGGTGGTCTATGTATTTCGTGCTACAATGTAGGTTGGAGAGATGCACAACAGGTGTCGATCTTTCGTACAAAACTAGGAATGGAGAACCTGAAAATATGTTAATTGCTATGTTCTCCGCCTATTTGATTTGTTTATTATAATGATTTAAAGGTCCGAAGTTGTTTATTGAGCCAAGCACATGGGGAGGGATGGTACAAAGTGTTGGAATATGTGCCAGAGTTCACTAGGGACAACACCAAACTAATGATTGGACATGGTTGCAAGCTACCGCTCTGATATGATTCCTTGTAGCAGGTCGCCCACTGTATAATTATATCTAACATCTTAGATTAGATATGTGAATACAACAACCGTATAATATGGAATATCTGTATTCCAGGTCCCGTTTGAAATTCCAAATAAGGCTTGCTGTATAATTTTGCTACTCTAATACTAGCTATCCTGGATGCATATTCTTCCTATAGGAAAAGCCATTAACACAACAGATCAAATCCAAGGCTCATTAGTTTTACTTTTATCTCAAAGTGCGTCGGTATAAATATTTCACATCTTCAAAACAACCCAGTTCCCAGTATCGTAAGTATATTATGAGGCGGACTTGCGTTTACTATCGATAAGAATATATAACTGGAAGCATTAAGAATAGGATAAGTTCTTGGATTAATTAAGGGGTTACTGGACTCCATTAATTAATTATATTTTCCATCATCTTCTAATCATCCTCAAAAAGAGTTCAGATCTTCTGTCCAGTTTTATGGTGTCTTATTGTGTCCAGTGAATTTCAACCATTCATTTATGTGGATCCCACGTTAATTTATGTGGAACTTTCACAGGACCCGCATAAATTAATGACTAAAATTTACTGGATATAATAAGACACCATAAAACCGGACAGAAGATCTTGTTTCCTAAAAAGATACAAAAGTTTTAGAGGTTGAAACCAATAAGAAATGATATGGTGGCAGCTGTAACGAGTCCCAATTAGATATGATTAGGTATTGAAAGTTGGTTCTCTGTGAGATATTCAACTACAAATTTTTTAAAGGAAATTCTCAAATGGCCTTTCTGCACCTTCAATCTACTTCGGATCGTGGAATCATTTTCATTCTTTGATTCCTCGTGCCTTTTCCCGCACCTTAGTCTTTTCCCTTGTCTCCTCTCCTTTTGCTTACTCTTCGAAGTTCACTCTAGCTTATATGTATAGATATCCAAGGATGTATAGTTATTCAAAGATGCTAGATGTACTTAGCAAAGTTCATTTAATTTTCTTATAAAGTTTAAATAGCATTCTAATGATGACAGTGATATGTATTATTGTGTTTACCTAAAAGAAACGTGCAATATATTTAATGTATGTACTTTCTGTCTGAATTTGTTAGTGAGTGTTTATATGTTCGCAGTTATTAACATTCACTCTCAAGCTTCTTCTGTTACCTTGTTCACTGGTGTGAATTTTTCTAAATGGAGCGAACAAGTCAATTTCTATTTAGGTGCTTTGGATCTTGACTTGGCGTTATTAAAGGATAAGCCTTCTGACCTTAATAATATCAATGCAGAGGCTGAAAAAGCACACTGTAAGGCATGGACAAGATCTAACAAACTATGTTTGAACTTTATGTGAGTGATGATTGCCAACAACATTAACGTAGCGTTTGGCTAGCATATTTAACAGACAGGGACAGGACGAGACAGAACAGGACAAGACGGAACAGGACAAGAATTGGAGACAGTGAGATGTTTGGTTGCGGTGGACAAAACAGAGATAATTGTCTTTGTCCTGAGTACAAAAATGTATTTGGTTGCCAGGGACAGAACAGAAAATAGAGTTAATGACGGAAATGCCCCTATAGTATAATAAGAATAGTAGATGTAATTCATTGATTATTTTATAATTGTTGCAATATTTAGTTTACAATTTTGAATCATGTTATTATTATTATTATTATTATTAATTATGATTATAATTTTTTATTATAATTTTTATAATTATAATAATAATTATTATTTTTGTCATTATTATTACCTATTATTATTGTTATTAATATTATTAATATTATTTCTATTATTATTATTATTATTATAATGAATATAATAATAATAATAATAATAATAATTTGTATATTGTTATTATTGATTTGAAGATTATTATTATTATTATTATTATTATTATTATTATTGTTATTGTTATTATTATTATGATTATGATTATTATGATTATTATGATTATTATGATGATGATGATGATGATGATTATTATTATTATTATTACCTATTATTATTATTATTATTATTACCGTTTATTAGCTATTATTATTATTATTATTATTATTATTATTATTATTATATTGAAGCCTTAAAATTTAGTGAGGATTCCGTTAATAATAAATTCGAAAATGACCCCAAGAGCAAATAGGAGAAATGCTTGACTCCATGCCAATTTTTGGTTCAACGTTGTAGTTGCATGTGGTTGTTCAGATGTTGGCAGTGAACATTGAAGCAGGATTGGTGATGGTTCAGATTGTATGGGTGTTGGTAGAATTTTGTTGTTTGGACGACTGGTCCTATTTTGATCCATGGCATAAGCAGTTTCTGCTTCAACCAAGGTCCGAAACCTCTTGAATCTAGCATTTGGAAATCCCTCTGTTACCAATTTAATGTCATTCCAGTTGGTGAAAATTCCTACTTGACGTCCAGCGAAGACAATATAGAAGTTAAGCCTGCCCATATTATTCTTGTACCTGCAAATAAATCATATCATAATCATTCATAAATGTACAGAAAATGGAAACATTAAATAATTTAAAACCCAACCATTCGTCATTGATAAACATGTGTACAAATACAGTCCAAAATATTTCATCTCATCAGTCGACATCACATGTTTCTAGCACAAATAAGTTTAGTTCGACGCATAGTTACCATCGTACATGTCCAAATAATAGTTGACATAAACATACAAATGACGGACAGAGATAATAAAGTCAACGATGTATATCTAACAGGCTCCGCACATAAGCTTGCCTTTGGGCTGCATTAGCACCCCAGAAAATATTCCCTGCATGAGGATTCATTGAGAAGATGTGGAGAGCCCTGACAACCTCTTCGGTGGAGAAGCCCAATCCCTCAAGCTCGTCACCTAGCTGGGAAATTTTGGGGCCCACGCTAATAGCATCTGCAATTATCTGTGCACTCCTAATACTGCATTCAGCTGCACGGGCAAAGGTGGCAGCAAGGCTTTCTAACACCTCACTGTCCCTGACCTTCCTTTTCCCTCTACTATGTTGGTTCTCATCTGTGTTGGAAGAGGAGGCGACAGAACCAGTCAAATGAGCAGAAGCAGTTGCAACGGGTGTATCCGCAAGAACTGGTTCAGATAATGGCTCAGCACGAGGTGGTGAAGTTCCTGGTGCATCCCCTGCATTTGCATCAGCCACAAACCAAGCAGCTGCATCCCTAGTGTCATCTGCAGTTACACCTGTGGCTCTATCTTTCCCAAAGACATACTCCAGTCTTAGGTACAATGGGAACGACTTGCCAGGGGTATAGTACTTATTAGGATGCTTCTGGGAAAAATTCAAACATGTTTGTTAGCATGATACACAATGTCTAAAACATTAACATGCGTGTATGAACAACCTACCCTCATCCATTCGTCAAGGACCACCCAAACCCACTCATTGCAACATGTAATATGCTGTCTGATATTTTTCCTTAAGCCTCTTATGTTTATTTTGTATATGCCTCTTCTCAATTCCACACCCAGGAAACTTCTCAACCATCAGTTTAGCAAGCAATTGGAAAGTCCCAGGCTTAAATTGTCCTTTATCGGTCCTTTTTCCAGCAACAACTGCGTCCTCCAACATGGAAACTAATGCGTCTGTTTCATCATCTGTCCAAACCCGTGACATTGCACCTAAACCATACAATGTCATACATGAAACCATTACTAACCATTTCCATGAATGAGTAATTCACATGTGATTTGGAACTTGTTTGAATAATACCAAGACAATATAGAAATATACGAAACATGTAATTAAGTACAGTTACAATTGAGAGTCAACATTATAAAGACAAATTTAATCAATGCCTCAAATCAGTTACAATGAAAGCCAACCAAAGGTAATCCCTCAATTCAATACAAACAGTTATTAAGTATATTAAAGTCTTAAAATTTAATGGTTTGTTCTCCATTCATCAAACATGTTGTTAGCTAATTCCACTCTCCATTGACTCCATTCATTACTTGTCTCAACACGATCAAAAAATGCAGGTAACGGTACATCTTTCCCAATTGGCATATCCTCCGGTTCAAGATCAGTAAGCTCTGCTGGATCAAAACTCATATGCAATCTAATGAAATTGTGCAGAAGGCAGCATGCAAGAATGATGTGCACATGAGTGGCTGCTAGATAAAAAGATAGATTTCTTAGGATTTTCCATCTTCTTTTCAGTAAACCAAATGCACGTTCAATTACATTTCTGGCTGACAAGTGTCTCTTATTAAAGAGCTCTTTCGGATTCCTAGGTGCCCTCCCGTCTCTTGCCCACTATTGAATATGATATCTTGTGCCTCTAAAAGGTGCAAGAAAACCAGGACCATTGGTATAGCCAGCATCTACTAAGAAGTAATTTCCTATAAGCAAATGACACCATTACTATTGTATATGTAATCATACGGTAGAAAACAAATCACAAATGTGTACCAATTCGTTTCGTACATACCCCTGGGAACTCGCAGCCCACGAGGCCTACTAACAGCATCATGCAGAATCCTTGAATCCGCTGTTGAACCCTCCCATCCCGCAAGAACATAAACAAAGTTTATGGGCATATCCATTATATTGTTGTATGCTTCTTTTCCTATGCATACAATATTGGCATAATGTATGCTTGCAACATAATTTACCATGCAAAGCTTCTAAGTTGTTCCAATATAATGCATATTCTATCCATTTTATTGTTCCATCACCCTTTTACATTAATTTAGAAAAGCTTCTATCATCTAATAATATGTCTTCTGTAAATTCACCTTCTGTGCATTATATGTCATGCCTATGTAATAACATTCACCAACTTATTCTAGGTTTCTTTGACTTGTTATATACTAACCAAAACACGAAACTAAGGCCTTATGGCATAGTATTTTAAGTTTGAAGAATATGTGAAAGTAAGGATTATGAGTTAGAATAAAATAAGGGTCTACTAGTCTTACAATCTTGTTAAAGAGACAAGATTTACCACTATTTTGGCAACTTCAGTATTAGTCCAACACACTATTTCTAACATTTACCATTTATATTGACACATTAAATAAAGGGGTAAATGAATAAGCCAGCAATATATTCAAATCAAATGCACTTCACATCCATTAACACCATTCTCTTAGATGTTGAACTATAGTGCAAGAATTCTATGTTCAATGTTAAAAGGTTGATTTGTCTTAAAGGCTATGAAACTTTGTTGAAAACACAGCTGGGGACTATGGCATATTATGTACAATGCTAATGCAATGTATCCAGCTGGAGAGATTACTCTTCTTTTGTGGTTGAGGAGGTGTTTCATAATAGTTACTAGTTTCAGCAGAAACTTTTATGTTTCTTACTAGTTCCAACACAACAGTTGACTATCAGCAACTTTTCTGTTTCTTACCTATTAGCTTCACCTTTAAGAAATCACCAGAAACATAAAACCAAATACATATTACACAGAGTCTTCATCAGTAAAGATTTCAAAGTCCTTCAATAGGCAGAACACAAAACCAAAAACATATTACACAGAAATTGAACACACAGAAAATTCAGTTTGGGGGGAGAGAGCTCAAATTGTATGGGTGTATGTCACTTTACCTTCAAAAGTGGCCGCAATCGTAGATGGAGGAGGATTGACAAGAAGGTCTCTAACGGACCTAATAAACCATGAAATCAACATGAGGGAACAATCCATTAATATCATACGTCTAGATGAGAAATGTAGAGAAGTTGTTAAGTATACCGAAAGGAAATTTTTAAAGTACTGTAAAAGAAGGGGTTGAGCCAATTTATACCGACAAGAAAATTACAGCAGCACAGTAATGTAACAGAAGGGGTTGAGCCAATTTAACATATAAGCATGTGTTTCATCTAAATGACCCTAACAATGGAAATCATGAGAGCTCTCACAAGTTTCTTTAATTGTATGAATTAGTAACAAAGGGTTTTCCAGCCTCAATACAAACATACTTTAAGAAAATCAAGTGAAAAAGTTTCATAATTACTTACGAGATCTAATGCTAGTCCATTATCCCAACATCAACTCACTCTATTGTTCTTAATTAACTAGCTTTAATATGCTACTTGCCTTGTACTTGTAAAGATGTTTTCATTTAGTTATGTTTTACCTTTTCTAAAAAAAATTTGGATTTCGATCCTTGATATAATTCTCAAAATTATTAAAGTCTTCTTCAATATTAAAAAGAAAATTCAAATTGTATATAATTTAAATTTTATCAAGTTATTTCGTATTTACTACTTATTATCATTTGTTTAATATTATGATCAGAAGTGTTAAATCTGAAATAAGCTAATTCTGTTGGGATGATAATTGAAATTGTAAAGCTATATAACTATCATTCTGATTTCACGTATGCGATCCAATATCATTTTAGTTTTATTTAAAGGTCTTGAGTGCCATAAAAAACAGAGCATCATAAAAAGTTTTAAAGCATGGTTTCATAAAGAGCTAATGAATGGTTGAAATAAACATGCAAGGGTAGTGCCAAATCATGACCTGATCAATAGCATTAAGCACGCAACAGAGATTTTTTGGTGGCACCAACTCCAGTACTTTTCTCTTTTCATAAATCAGTGGCTTGCTAATTCCACATAAATATCTGAATACACCTATAGTTCGCTTTATATATATACACTAGCACCTTGAGTAAGTTATTTACAGCTACCAGTTAACATGCAAACCAAATGAAACACCATTGCAGAGAAATGATTACTGGGTTCTTGGAGTTTCTTCATTCGTTTGATCATAGGTCCAAGAACCACATTGAACTTTCAAACGGGTACAACCAATATATCATCAACATTCAACCACATATTCGTTAAAGTTGAAGAAATATATATGAAATGACATACAACATAATTCCATAGTTTATGAACAAGGTATGTTTGCTGTCTAATATATAACCAAACATAAAGCGACAAGTAAACATATCATGAAGCCTAATGATATGTGGCCATTTCCCTAATTACTAAATCAATTACTAAAGACATAAGATAACATTTAAATGAAGTAAAGAGAAGTAAATTAACTAAAGATTGTTGAAACAAGAAGCTTAGTTATAGTGTTATGGACTGTATTTGTATCTATATGAATTTTAACTTTGAAGATTGGTAACTAATAAGCAGAAGTTGCAATACTTTTTTTGTCAATTTTGGACCATGCACATTCTGCACTGTTGCTTAAAAAAATGGCCCGTTAGAACAGAACAAGAAGTTCAACCTAATGTGATAATTCAATGAAACTATGCTTCATCATAATACTGAATAGTAATCAGTTTACATCACAAGTATTCAATTTCTAACCCCTTCGAAGTCCAAGAATTCAAATACCATTCATTTTATAAATATGAATCTACAATTCAAACTTTGAATTCTATCAACATCATAGCAAGAGAGCAATGTAGAACGCCAACTACTGCAATAATACAAACATGTGTTGCTTTCTTTAGATTTTTGGTCATTGTTTTTGTTATGAATTCTGTCTCTATCATTTTCTTATTATAACTTCCAACGATATGAACATCTAGAATAAAACACAAGTAGTTTGGCTAGCAGTTGTAATCTTCCTTCAATAATTTGTCGTGATATAATCAAATGAAGGTAGAGATCATTTTCAAACTTTGTTAAGAATTGATCAATGGGGTCGGTATGATGTTTACTAAATTATTTTGATCCTTTATTGTTTGATACAAAAACTCTCAAGTTTCAAGCAATACAACATCATAGTAAGAGAGCAATGTAGAACTCCAACTACTGCAATAATTAATACAAAAATATGCAATTGTTTTTGGAACAAAGCATGCACATTCATTTCCAACAACCATGATTCTTACTTTTTTATCGTATGACTTTGAGAAAAGGAAATAGAACATTGTAATTGATGCTCTTTACATACTTCAGAATATGGATCTTTATACACTGATGTTCAAACAAACTTCAAACTTAGCAATTGGAGGAAGGTAAATCAAGCTAAAGTAATGATAGGTTTAAGATCTGAAAACTAAATTAAACTAGGACAATCTCAATACCAAGTCCTTATAATGGAAGGATCATATTATTTAGTGCAAAGGAAGAGCAGTGGTGGTAATGAAGCAGTTCAAGAGAGAATGGAGGGACAACAGACCAAGATAAAGATGAATGGGTGTAACAAACATACAAATGAGGAAAAGATAGGTGATAAAGTTGAGCAATGTAGAATGGAAACACATGGACGTCACAATCAGATCCAACAGTAACCACAAAAACAAATTCCTAATGCAGAGGGTAAAATAGCAAATTATAGAAGTCAGCAAGGAGGGACTACAAAAAAAACATCTGCAATTGGAGAGCATAAAACATTTTTGGAAGAGCTTTGTGAAAACTTTTTCTCCCATATGAATGTATCTAACTCCTTTAACCTAGTTGATAAATGAAGGGTAGCAACTTCCTTGAGGATCTATTCTACAATAATGCAAGATCGAAAACCACAAGGAAGAAAAAGAAGAAACAAGTTGGATATATCTTCAGCATTGACACAAAAATTAGGTTCTTGTAAATCTTCTGCAAAGCTTCCATTGCTATATCAATAGAAAACGGTTTTTGCCAACATTCAATCACGAGTACTTAACTATGCCTACATAAACGAATATGAGTATATAAATGCTTAAAAACATTTCCATTAATCAGTGAACCATGTATTGTGAATCCTTCCCTGTACATTTACCACGCCGTTCGCTTTTTAAAACACATTCTTTTCTAAGAATAATGATTAATGGAAATGTTTGTAATAAATCTAATGTCTCCTGAAAAATTAAAGAACTACCGCTTTAAGAACAAATTTGTAGACCCGGATTTAACTTGAAAATTAAGTTCCTAGATAAGTAAATATATAATCTAATTATAGGGATTTAGTTTTTAGTATAACAACAATTTAGAAAAATGGAGATATTGACTTATGGATGTCAATGGGCTAATCTATGAGTCAGCTTTGTTAAATTTTTTAAATAATTTTTTAAAATTAAAAATATAGAACAACATAATATTTTTAATTGAGAGCAGGTGTGAGCTGTCCAAGCTCAAGCTTACCTTAATTCTAACTCTTTTAAATATAATAATATTGTTTTATTTAAAATAATTGAGTCTCAAGTCATTTAATTACTAAATTAAAGGAAAAGCATTTTTGTTAGTGGTTGGGTCGGCCTCTCCGGGCCCGATCTCAGGCCCAATCGACAGCCGCCCTTGTAGGTCGGGTCCAAAGCACCAGTCACCCATGCAGATACCAAGGTCCAGCCCAAACTCAGTCAACTCTCCCTATATAAGGTACCATTTCTACTATGATACGGGTACGACACTCACACCCTGCTTCTCTCATCGCGACCAAACCCTTCACCAAAAAGACTGACTTAAT
>JAOSBM010000008.1:2976597-2995094 GCA_027568955.1 Erythroxylum tenue
AATTACAATTTATGTCTTAATGTGATCTTAAAGCTAAATATATAATTATAATTAATTTGAGATGTTGTGGCTACTCCTAATTAATTAAAATCATGTGATCATTAACATTATTGTAAGATTTAAATTAAAGCATAAATATTTGCATCAAGTCATAAATAACGCAAATAAATTAAATAATAATGGACAACATATTTAATATAATTTTTGCATGTATAATAATCATGAATTATACACAAAATTTTCAATTAATCACATGTAATTTGTGCAAAATTAAACGATTATCATATGCATGTCATAAACTTAAATGCTAATAATAAGACACACATAAGTAAAAGGAATATTTTTCATAAAATATTAATGCCCAAAAATGATTTTATAATTAAATACATAACTCATAGGTTAGGTCTAAAGTAACCCAATTTATCACTAATATTAATAAAACCTCCAGCAGGGTCGGGCGTGAGGCTGGAACCAGTCGGAGCCCCGACTGGTTTGGCGTACAGAAGACGCCAAAAGTTGCGGGAAGGCCGGCGGTGGGACGAGGAAGGCCAGGCGATGCCCACGAGAAGTATCAAACCCGACCATGCAACACTCCATATATGGCAACATCGAAGCCTTCCGTACGGCCATCATCGTCCCTTCCTCCCTACACGATTTTTGTCACCGTCGAGCACTCCAGGAAGCATGAAACACAACTCTAGCGTTTCCAGCCAATACAAATACGTCAAAAAATCAACAAACTCAAAACAACATGTTCGGCAGAAACGCAACCCAAAACAAAGGAAAACAGAGGAAATTATTTCGGTTGTTTCTAAGGCAAGACAGAGGGGACTGAAGCTCTGATACCAAATGTAAAATGAAACCTAGCAATAGCATGCATTTCATACAAACATTTACGTATAAAATACATGCATATAAGGACCATATATATATGTATATATGCAGCAACGAAAGCTTATACCAAGAACAATATACCTCCAGCCATTGCCTTTCCACCGAAGAGTTGAATGTGTTGTAACGTTTGGAGCTTCTATCCTCTTCCTTAGCACAACGAACGGTGTCAACATATGCGTGGGTGAAGATAGGGACCAAACCAAAAACTAACGTTTTTAAACAACACTTCCATACCTTACTATCCATCACAGAGGAGGAAGGTCGAGAATGTGGGCGACAAAAAATATGCGGGAGTTACGGGTCATGATTAAATGGACGATATACAGTTAGGTAAGGTTTGACCGAAATCCTTACACAAATCACCAACTTCAAACGTGCGCTCCGAATGTCATCTATCAACTATCTATTTCATTCTAAGACTAGCTCGTCGTAAATGAAATTGTAATATTTCCAACACGGCCTCTGTATCAATCATGACTTGGTCCACCGATAAAACTGAAGAATCACCAGCAAAATAAGGTGTATAGATCGGAGGAGAAACTGTTGGACAATAAAAAATACGGAAGAGGCAAAAGAAACAGAGGAATAGAGGCTAAACAATGTTCTGTATTATAAGGTAAAATTTCTATCCCATAAAACATGAAATATGCTCATATAAATATAGGCTTACAAAACCAATTCTTGATAAACTAAACTACTACTATTTAACTTAAACAATGACTCTAACTAATAACTCTAACTAGGACTCTAATAATCATAATTCAAGTTTAACAATGACTCTAACTAATAACTCTAACTAAGACTCTAATGATCATAATTCAAGTTTATTATCTAACCCCTTCCCTTAAACTTGTAATTCAACCTTTAATAACTCCAAGAATAACTCTCAATATGCAGAAATCTTCGCATTTTAAAGCTTTGGTAAACATATCGGCAACTTGATCTTTAGATGTCACATGCTTCAATTGAATCTCTTTGTTCCCAGTACATTCTCTTATAAAATGGTACTTGGTGTCTATATGTTTACTTCTATCATGAAAAACTGGATTCTTTCCCAAAGCAATAGCAGACTTATTATCAATAAAAATATATGTAGCTCCGTCTTGTTCAAATTTTAACTCTTTCAATAACTTCCCCAACCAAATAGTATGACAAACACAAGAAGCAACTGCAACATACTCAACTACACCAGTTGAAAGAGTAACAATCGGTTGTTTCTTTTTAATTACTTTCATCTCTTCATCCATAGCAATTCTCCATCTTTCGTCTTTGATAGCTTATTCAAGCGTCATTGGTTCCGTATCTGCTAACAAACAAAACAAAGTAGAAATATTGCATTTAACAATTCATCAATACTACAAAATAAATCTTTATTACCAGTCGTATGATTGCTAGCTCTTGAGTTGAGATATCAAGACTCCTCACTCCTTTCTTTGTCACCATTGCAAATTAATAACAAGGCAAATGCTTCATCATCTTCTTCTTCAACCTCATCACAATTTGCGTTTTCTTCTTACATCCAGATTCATTGGTACTTTGAGAGAATGATGTAATTAGTATGAATCGATGTCCATTCACTTGTAGATGGAGTTCTAAGAGGTTGTCTTAGAGCTATTTCTCCAAAATAGGGACCTTGTGATGTGCAAAGAGGAGAAATATCTGTCTGTGGATATGCCAAGTAGTGCTCCAGTAGTTGATACTTGTATGTACTGAAGGCGTTGATAGTTATTAATACTTTGCCACCATTCTTGCAAAATACCAGTGAATCTGGATGTAAATTCAGCAATTATAACATTGTATATTGGATCTTTGACCACGATCTCATTGAAACGATCCACCTCAACCGCGTTTTCTTGGATATTGTTGCTGAAAATTTGACTCTTCGTGTCATTCGAATTATTTCTGCCTCCTCTGTCTCTTCCACAATTTCCACGATTCCAGCCTCGACCACGACCTCTGCCTCCTTGTCCTCTACTACGTCCTTGATGTTGATTGTCTTCTTTTTCATTTAAATTCAACTTCGCCTGCAACTCTTGAGCATTCAGTTCTTCTCTTTTCTTCAATCTCTCTTCATGGGCTTGTAACGAACCCAAAAGGTGATCTGTAGACATCGAATCCAAATCCTTTGATTCTTCAATGGCAGTCACAATGTAATCAAATTATAAAATTAGCAACTGAAGAATTTTTTCCATCGGCTCTCCATAACTCTTTAATTGATTCACAATAGTCAAGACTCTGTCAAAATACTCTTCCATAGATTCAGAATCCTTCATCTTGAGATTTTTATAGTCACATCTCAAAGTCTGCAAGCATACGTTAATTACTTTATCTTTTCCTTTAAAATAATTCTGTAAAATCTCCCACGCTTCTCTTACCGTAGTTGCAGTAGACACATTTTCGAATATATTTTCGTCTAAGCACATTTGAATAAGAGTGAGCGCTTGTTGATCTTTCTTTCTAGCTTTCTGTAGTGCTTCCTTTTCCATTATCGTTAACGTTTCTTCATGTTCCGGGTGATTGTAGCCTTTTTCTACAATATCCCACACATCTTGTGATCCTAACAATACGTTTATTTTGATACACCAGTTGTCATAATTCTCCTTGTTAAGTTTCGGAAATTGAAATGGTAACATTCCATTCATCTTGGTTTTTTACTGTGAAACACCTTCAAAATACAGTTTTTGGCGCTTCTGTATATCTTCTGGTGGTGGCTAAACGACAACAATTGTCGTAATCTCTCGCACCTTAAAACCGCAATGCCCCTTCAGCTATTCACAAAAGTCAATTAACACCTAACATGGAAATTCCAACACTAGCTCTGATACCACTTTGTTGGACAACAAAAAATATGGAAGAGGCAAAAGAAACAGATGAATAGAGGCTAAACAATCTTCTGTATTATAAGGTAAAATTTCTCTCCCATAAAAATGAAATATGCCCATATAAATATAGGCTTACAAAACCAATTCTTGATAAAATAAACTACTACTATTTAACTTAAACAATGACTCTAACTAATAACTCTAACTAGGACTCTAACAATCATAATTCAAGTTTAACAACGACTCTAACTAATAACTCTAACTAGGACTCTTAACAATCATAATTCAAGTTTATTATCTAACAGAAACACCATAAACAAACTGAAAAGGTATAATGTTATTGGATGAATGAAAAGTGGTGTTATGCTAGCATTTAGCGAGCGGTAACCAACGACTCCACTTAGCCGGACATTCAGAAGTCATACAACAAAGATAGGTTTCAATGATGCAGTTTAGGATCTCTGTTTGACTGTCACTCTGAGGATGATAGAGTGTGGAAAACCGAAGTTGAACACCCTGCAGCTAGAATAACTCACACCAAAAATGGCTGGTAAAAACAAGATGACTCTTACTCACTATAGTCTGGGGCATCCCATGTAATTTGAAGATATTGTCCATGAAGGTTTTAGCCACCTTTTCAGCAGTAAATGGGTGACGAAGAGGAATAAAGTGGGCATACTTGCTTAAACGATCAATAACAGAGTAGATAACCGTAAAACCATCAGAAATTGACAAACCTTCTATAAAATCCTTGCTTAAATTAGTCCATACCTGTTGTGGAATGGGCAGACGCTACAACAACCCAAGTGAGGCAACTGTTTCATGTGTATTACGTTGGCATACATCACAATTATGAACAAAATCTCGAACATCTTTCTGCAGTATGCGTCAGAAAAAAAATAAGCACTCATCTGTTTATATATGCCCAACCAGCCCGAATGCTCACCAAGTGACGAAGCGTGGGAAATCCCAATCAATTTCCGCCTTAAAACACTCGAATTGCCCACATCAGTGTGCCCTTTCCATCGAAGGGTATCATTTGTCCAAAAATACACGACACCTTTATATCATCTGTCCATGAATACACGATACCTTTATACTCTCCAGTTTATTTGTTATTCTTGATATCTTAATCTAGGTTATACCTGTACCTACATTGAAAATAAAAATTAATGATTATTTAAAATCCATTTCATGGATGTTACATACTCATTCTTATGTTTTCATTATTAGTTGCCAAACTTACCCATAAAGTAGAAAAGAGTTTGCAAGAGCACTTCGTTTTCATGAATTTCGGATCCCTTTATGTTTATGTAAAGAATTATTGAGTGCCATTATGCAAAATAAGACCATCTTGGGAAGCCATTGGATAATTTTATTTAGGGATGTAAATTTTGACCCGAGTTAACCGGGTCACGAACCGAGGTCGGCCTTGTCCAGCCTGGCTTATTGTCCAACCGTTGCTTAAAAAATGACGTCATTTTTTATATTAAAAAAATTATAAGATGGGACAAGCCATGAGTCGGTCAACTTATGATCGGGTTGAGCCACAAGTTAACCTATTCCGGTCGTCGGGTCACGGGCCACCTTAGCCTATGTGTCGACCTCGACCCGACCCATTGACTTTTTTAATTTTATTTTATGTTATTGCTGTTAAAGAATACTTGTGTATTTTTTGAAGATGGGTTGAAATTAATTTTTTCTTTTGTATATAATTATGTAATTTCATTTGTTACTATTTAAATGTACAATAAGTAAATATTAGTGTTGTATTTTTGCGGATGTTTCTCTTTCTAATCATATACTTACTTATATAACTTTTGCAACTTTCAAGATATGGTTAAAAATAAGTATCTGCGTCTATATAATTTCATAAATATTTGAAAAGGGATCATAAATTAAATAATTTAATTTTAAAGAATTTTCCAATCAGTGATAAATACTTAAATTTCATTCTAGATGTCCTCATACATCAGGTGATAAATACAAATCACTTAATGGGTTTTAAATATTATTTAAAAGATAATTGATATATTAAAATTTAAGTAATTGTTAAATTTCAACTTTTGATTCCAATTCAAAACTCCCAAGACACTTAAAGAAGAAATCTTTATAAACCATTTTTAAGCATTTAAGAAGTCACCGCAAACCACTTTAATTGCCCCTCAAAACGCAAATATTCTTAAGAATGTCGTGATAAGAATAGATTTGCCCCGGTTATTAAATTTGATTTCACGTACTTTTAACTTAAAAAGTCGCATTCCATCGTCAACAATTAAGTTTGATTCATTGCCAAATCAAACGCTTTAAACGCCGGTCGATTACAGCGACTGATAGGACGTGTGAGTTATTAGCCCCCGCACACATGTCCACCCACCGACGACTACATGATTGGTCTGAAAATCACATTCAACCTTCGTACCGAACCAAATTAAACGAAAAGGGAAAGAAAAAGAAAAAGGTGACGCAAACGTCTTCAACGACATACGTTAGCCAACGAACAATTCTTATGACCACTAAAAGATGATTGATACGAAAGGAAAACCATCCTATTCTAATTCTATATTCATTCAATACATGATTTAGTAATCTATAAAAACTTAAAGAATATAAAAGATAACTTAAGCTTAAAATGAAATTTACAATTAAGTTACACATCACTAGTTTTAATTATACTAAATTGCATTATATTAAATTGCATTTCGTTTTACTTCATAAAAAAGCATTACATGTTAAATTTGCAGTTGACCTCGGCTCACATGAGAAGGAAAGTTAGACCACACACAAGTTTAAGTGAGGTTCCATTTTAAAACTAATTGGCAATAAATGGAGTAGCCCATTAGGCTTATATGTTAGTTTTCTTTCTTCTCTTTTTTCAGCATAAGACACTCTCATGTGGGTATTCTCAATACTTTCCCTCACATGTAAGGCTCTTTTTACTTAGACAATTTAAAGAGGTACGTAGACAATTTTCATCGGGGCTGAATTTATGATTATGATCAAATAGGCCCCCTCTTAGGGCAAACAATACTGTTGGATCACTTGATCTATGCAAACTTCAATTCCTTTTATAAGAGTTTAAATAACGGACCCCTTTCTGGGGCAAATAGTAGGCGAAATTTTCTTTGACTCTGATACTGTGTTAAATTTGCAATGAACCTACGAGCCCACACAAGAAGGAAAGTTAAACCACACACAAGCTCAAGTGAGGCTCCATTCTAAAATTAATTGGCAATAGTTGGAGTAACCTACTAGACTTATATGTTAGTCTTCTTTCTCTTATTTTTTCAATATGGGACATTCACATGTGGGTATTCTCAACACGCTCAAATTTTATTAAAATATTGGAAATTATCATTAAGTTAAAAAAATGATATTTTTATCCTAAATTGAAGTAATACTTAATGTTTAAATAATTAAAATTTAACTGGTTTCACATTAAAATAATTCAAAATAAATATAGGCAAACTTTTTAAATAATATTTTAAATACAATAACTTGTTTAAATTCTTAAATGGCAGACTTTGAGAGTTGATGCCTATAGAAAAAAGGAGAGCTCTTGCCTTCAAGATGCTCAAAAACTATGACCTTCACACAGAAATAACCCATTTCATTTAATCACACACCTTATTGATGTAAATTATTTGTATGTTGTACCGTATTCTTAGCAGGATGCGAATGATTACCTTGTAGTTGAAACAGAATTTCTTGATGAATGCCTTTGTCTCACTAATCAAGCATGCTCACAAGAGAATAAACTTTGGCTTGCAAGGTAGTCGTGAAGCCAAATAGCCTCGTGGCAAATTTTGATTGGTCGTCAAAAGTAGCTTGAACATATTCTTAGAGGATTTTCGGTAATCATTGCGTTTTTACTGAAAATTAGGAATTAAATCTGGATTTTAAGAATCTCGTGTAGACCGAACCAATTGGAGCACTCTTCAGGCATCATAAGATATTTTGATTATTGCTGTTACGACTACAGATCAACGGTTTAAATCTCGAGTTCAACGGTCCTGATTTGAAAATGAATGTTCCATGCATTATGCCTGGATACATTGTGTGAATGGCAGATATTCTTGGTGGGATTCTCTCTGATGCGTGACGGGTAATATTTGTGCTTCGAGGATAATATCGTAATTGCGATTTTATATTTCTCGTTTTCTAAGCTAGATAGAGTTACAGTTAATGCACTTTTCTTTTTCTCCCTCACCACCTGGAAGCAGCATTAGTGTGTTGGCCCCACTCATCAGAAACCGTCGCACTACGGTTGGCTTACCTTCGTGGGTGGAGCTCCGACCACCATTCATATCTTCTATCACTTCATATTCTTATTTTCCTGTTTCATCCATTCTCTAAGTGGAAGCTCTGGCGATGAGATTGGTTCTGACTGTGGCTTTCATTTTGCCCTTTCTTCTCTGTATCGCGTCTGCCGACGACTTGGCGGACAATGCAACCATAGATTCGAATGTGACTAGATCCAGAGAGGATAGCTTCGCCGACATGATCGATCGCGCTCTGGAGAAGGAGTTCAACGAGACTGACCAGAGTGAAGGTCTCTACTAGATCTGAACTCCTCTATCTTTTCTCTCCGTGTATCTGAATTTTTCTCTCTTTACGCAACTCATCTCATTTTTGGTACCAAAACCAGGGCTCTAGGTAGCTCTTTTTCTCCCCCTCTTCAGTTTCTACATTCTTATCTATGGTGTCTTTTTTTAATTAAAAAAATCTGGAATTAACTTGATAACTATTGCGCTTCCCATTTTTTCGACTAGTATAGATTCAGTTGAACTTTTTATTTTCGGTTCTTGGGTGGTTACGAGAAATTTGAAGCTGTTTCCATAAGCTTCACTTCACAAAACTAAATCAATAGAGAACTAATTTGAAAGAACGTAAATTAGGGAAGATTTTCTACAGGTTTTTGAATTATACTGCTTCCCTTTATCTTGCAGCCACTGATCCTGGTAGCTTCAACAACAGTGTTGCCGGAGAACAGGTTGGTAACTGCTTTAAGTTGCTGCTCTATTCGGTTATGTTTAATCTGTTGATTTGCTTCTCTTAAGATCTAAATTGCGATTGTCAAACAAGGGCAGTCGTTTCAAGTGAGATCTTAACTGATTTGTACCGCCAATTGGTGGAAAGTATCAAGGACTGTTGCAATTTCTGTTAAGCTAACTTGTCGGACCCTCAGCATTTGAGTTACTAAACTACTAAGTCCAATACTCCTCTCTCATAACCTTGAGCGCATTATCTTGAAGAGGTGTTAGAGAATACATCTCCTTCATTTTTTTTGCAAGGATTGTTGATGGATATTGGCGTTGTCCTGAGCAATAACATATAAGGTTGAGATGCAAGTTTTCTGGACTTATGATGAGAGTTGTTCACTGCATTTGTTTGGCAATATTCTTAAATGATTATAATACTTTTACCGCACTTGTATTATTGGCCCTATCCAAGAAGTCCATGATTTTCCATATCTTTTTCCTCTGGCTAGTTATAACGTTTTGGAAATGGAATCTGAATTTAATTTGTTGGGGTTGATTCTTGAAAGATGATGCAATAGATCTCAGGTTACTTTATAGGTTGCTTTATTGTGATGTAGTCTGGAATTACTATTGACAAGTTGGATGGCCTGTCAAATTGGAATGACTTGCATTCCATCCAAGGGGTATGAAAATATTTGCCAGTTACCGCTAATGAATGATTTCATGAGGATGGGATTTATTTTTTCATGCATTTATGTACTTTTATTCATGTTCTTCATTTTATTTCAAGAAACTTCTTGTTTGATACCTTGGCTGAAAGGTTATGTTTGATATTACCAGGCAGTCTTGGAAACTGTTGCCAGAGTGAGGTCGAAGAAAAATGAAACTAAGGAGGATAAGTATGTATTCTGTCTGAAATTAGACATTTTGATTACTGCTTTTCCTATAAATTTAATGTGATTTACATAAATCCAATTAAAGAGTTGCTGAGCAGGTTGTGAATCTTCTGATAGGTCCTTTCAGTTTCATGATGTTTTCCATCTGGAAAATGATAATGGTGCAGAGGAGACACCTACTTTAATTGATCGAAAGGTACTTTAGGAACATGTCATTACTTATTCTCACTTATTTGGCTGGATTAATCTATCGTAGATTTACAGCCAATTGCATGCTTGTTCTATCATACTAATCATATTGATGTAAAATTTGGTGGTGCTGGAACTTTCTTCTTCAGGACAATGTTTTTATCATGTCAAACCCAAAGTCAAAATACCCTGTTCTACAACTCGACTTAAGGTGACTGTTGATTGTTATTCTTTCTCTTTTCTTAATTTCACGAATGACTGTTCCAACTTAATCTAATAAAGATAATTGCAGATTGATATCGGATCTAGTAGTTGTAATTGTTTCTGCGACTTGTGGTGGAATTGCATTTGCTTGTGCTGGACAACCGGTGAGCATAATTTCATCTATCAGATCTGTAATAACTGCTAAGTTGTAGATTCGAACTTCGTTTGCATTATTTGTGCTGCATGAGAAATTATTAGCATTTGGGATGGCTTTATCTTCTTGTTCTTTTTGAATTTACACCTTGGTACTTGACTCTGATTTTTAGTGATCATCACGATGTTCCTAATGTGTTATCTTTTATCTTATGTCTTAGGTAATTACTGGATACCTTCTGGCAGGATCAATTATTGGGCCTGGGGGGCTGAGTTTTGTTAGTGAAATGGTTCAAGTATGTCTACATGTCTCTATTGAAATGCAGTTACGATGCACAATTTTTTTTCATGTGTATAAAAAATCAAGTGGAATTCAAATATTTAATAAAATACGCTGTTCATTTACAAAACTAACATTTTTTTTATTCGATGTTATGGCTTCAAATCTTAGTGGATAAATAGTGTTAATATGTGATAATTGGACAATAAGATCAGACTAATTCATATCAGTTATTTTCCTACATAGATTTTGGTTTTTCTCTTGTGAAATTAGCTTTTATTAATAGGAAATTTCTATTTGATATGTGTTTGCAGGTTGAAACAGTGGCTCAATTTGGGGTCATTTTTCTTCTTTTTGCATTAGGCCTGGAGTTTTCGACAACAAAGGTTTGCTTGTCTTTTCTCACTGGTTTCACATATTTATTTTTATTTGACTGGTCTGATTGACATTATCTTAATATTTGGAATGCAGCTTCGTGTTGTTCGAGCTGTTGCTGTTGTGGGAGGTCTTCTCCAGATTTTCCTGTTTATGTGCTTGTGTGGAACAATAGTCATGGTATTCGGCATTTATATTATATTTGGATACATATTTAACAGATGAAATTACAATGCTGATAAATTTTACTTTAAAATTTAATCAATATGTCTTACAAAGAAAGGTGACAATTGGTTGCTCCTTCCTAGGCTCTCTGCACTATCATCTGGAATATTATTCGATCATTTCGAACGACTTGAAAGGGTCTCTTTTATGTTAATAAAGAAAAGAAAATTAGCTTCTTGTAGATTTGAATTGACCCTTTGCTAACAAATGCTAGTATTCTCCGATATGAAACTTTTTTGTTAGAGAATTGACCTTTTGCCTTTTCCACTTTCAAATCTTGCATTTTAAATGTCAGTAATATACTTCCATTACTCAAGAATATTCATTTAGCTGTGACAATTGGCCTCTATCCTTCATGCAATTCTTGTTTCATTCAAATTACATTATCTTGAAGTTTTTGATAGGTATGTATATTTTTGTCTCAGTTATGCGGTGGAAAACCGTCAGAGGGAGTATTTGTTGGTGCTTTCTTGTCTATGTCGTCCACAGCAGTGGTAAATATCTGCTCACAATGTATTTAAATAACTTCATGTATCTTATTTTTAGATTGTATGTTCGTGGGCCATAATTGGTAAGCTACTGCATTAAAGCTTGTGCTTATTAAGTAATTTTCTCGAACTACTCGTCTTTGATTTGTATACTCCAATAATGTTGTAATTAGTGCTTCTTTATCAAATTACTGTTACCTTTGTACAGAAGGGTGGAAAAACAACATTAAGTTAGCAATGCAGCTTATTCTTCTGATTATTTTTGAGCTGGTTATCTATGTACCATTAAGTTTTGTTAGCTTATGAACAATTTTGTAATATGTCAAAAAAATTTGTAGTTTAAAACTTGAATTGTTAAATAGAGTCTATTCAAAGGAGTCTCTCCAACAGGTGCTGATGCTTTAGTATGCTGAAGTGGATTGTGGGGATGGAGAATTGAGGATGCCATGTATGAGTGGTGAATTTAGAACTTCACTGTCATCAAGCTTGTGTACTTAAATAACTCATCTTAGTTCTAGATCTGTGTCAAGCTATCTTCCATCTTATGATTGTTGTTTAAGTCATGAGCCTCGTATTTATATTTCTCTCTTAGGTGCTTGATTGCAGTTCCTTTGTCATGTGATGATAATGACTGTTCCTTTAAGAGAGGTTGCTGAATATTCCTAACAATCACATGAATCAAAATTCATAATTAACTTTTCAATTTTCCTTTGGGATAAATTTTTGAATGCTTATGTCATAACATTTAACTACCATTGTGTTAAACAAGTTGCTCCTGACTTATTGTAGCTGACGTGATTTTGTTCTTCTAAATTAGAGTCATGTACTTTTTTCTTCTGGATCGGAGTCCCAACACTTTTGTACTGTAACTAGACCATGTTTTATCGGATTTGCCACAGGTTTTGAAATTTTTGATGGAAAGGAATAGCATAAATGCCCTTCATGGTCAGGTCACGATTGGTACCCTGATCTTGCAGGTATTTATTGCCGATACTTGAGCAATCAATAAAATCTGAGATTATTTTCCAGGCCAGGTTCTTTTGTTAAGGATAACTGTTGCATCGATCTTTTATTTAAAAATTGAGCTTTTATACCGTGTCAGGATTGTGCAGTGGGTCTGCTGTTTGCTTTGCTTCCCATTCTTGGTGGCACTTCAGGGATTCTTCAGGGAGTAATGTCCATGACGAAATCGTAAGAATCTGAAGACGGTTCTCCTTTGAGTTCGATGTAAAGTTCATTTAAGTAATACTTGTGTACTCCATAGATGAGACAAAAAACTCAACGCATTTATGCAATTGATACTAGAAGTTCTAAAGTACCTGTCTAAATGTCGGATTTCACCTTCTCTATCTTTCTGTTTTCTTTTTATCTTGCTTTACTTTACCAGTGGTCTATATATTGCTTAATGGATATGTGCTTCAACTCATCTAAACTAAGTGTTATTCTCAGTCTAGTCTAGTTATGGTCCAATACATAGATCATTTTTCTCCATTGAACGGGTATTCTCATCAAGGTTCAACATAACGTACTCATAGTTGGAATAATGTGAAACATCAACCTTGATTTGATGCTGGCATTATGAACTGTCTTTACTGGATTCTTAAAGGTTGCACAATTATTGAGTGCCTTTTCAGGGATTCACATATTCATATGTCATGATTCATGCCATTGCCATTTTAAATTACTTAACACTTAACTAAGTGTCATATTAATTCTGTTTGTGGTGTGAGATCTCAAAATAATTAACCAACATGATTATGAGATTCTTTTTTTCATACTCACATACGATATCCATGTTTTTCCAGGATGGTGCTGTTGGTTGCCTTTTTGGCCATTCTGACCATGTTGTGTCGTACTTGTGTACCATGGTTTTTGAAACTTATGATAAAGTTATCTTCACCGGTAAAACTAGTCTATTCGCTTCATCCTTATGCTTTATGATGGTAAACTTCTAATTAAGAGTTACATTTATGCAGACTAATGAGCTCTACCAGTTGGCGTCAGTGGCATTCTGCTTGCTTGTTGCTTGGGTAAGCCTTGTTTCAGAATTTGTCTTTTGTTTATGTGATGCATTTATTATGCTACTCAGCATGTATAAGGAAGAGTTGAACTTTTTCAGCCACGATGACTAATTTGAATTTAGTTTGTTAAAATCAAGAAACCCAAATCAGATACAAGATGAATCTTACCCCACCAGCCCATCACTTGCTTTTCCTGGAAGTGTAGACGCTATATTATAAATTGCTTTCATGTTTCAGTGTAGTGATAAGCTGGGCCTTAGCCTTGAACTGGGATCTTTTGCTGCGGGAGTGATGATATCAACAACTGATCTTGCTCAACATACACTTGAACAAGTAAGGCTTTTGTTTGTTCTGATTTGAAAGTGCATATTGATACGTCTATCATCGTAATTATGGAAGTTCTTGTGACATGAGAGAGTCAATTGCCTATGAACTACCCTTTCTTATAAATCCTGTGCTGTTCTCTTTACCCTTCATTTTATTTTCTTCTAATTCTGCCATTTCAAGGGGAAATTTCCAGTCTTCTGCTCTCACTATAATTGTTTAATTTGCAGGTTGAACCTATCCGTAATTTCTTTGCTGCTCTATTTCTATCCAGCATCGGGATGTTAATACATGTTCACTTCCTTTGGAATCATGTGGACATTTTAGTGGCAGCTGTATTGTTGGTTATCTGTATAAAAACTATTTTGGTTGCTGCTGTTGTAAAGGGATTTGGATATGGCAATAAAACTTCCCTTCTCGTAAGAATTTGTAGAAATGCTAGCACATTTTTGTCTGGACTGTTTTAAATTTTCCACCTGTAGAAGATCCTTACTTTATTTTAATGTGTAGGTTGGAATGTCTCTGGCACAAATAGGGGAATTTGCTTTTGTTCTACTGAGCCGTGCCTCTAATCTTCATCTAGTTGAGGTTGGTACTTAATTTTCCATTCAAAATATGTGGTTATCTTTCTTTTCTGAATTACCATTTTCTTAAAAGAATATCGTAGATCTGTGAACACAATTATGGTGTGAAGGGAGGACGTATAAGCAAGAGTTAAATGGTCATCTTTGGTTTATCTTGGTTCTACAATCATATACTCAATCTAATGGAACGCATTCTATGCATTCACTAGAAAAAAATCCTTCTCTTTAGAGCTTGAAAAGTAGAGATGGACGAGAAATGTTAGAATTGAACTCTAAAAGAAAGATCTTAGAACTTCTCCTTCTCTCACTCTCGCACATACACAGTTGGATGCACCATACACTGTCTTTAATCTACATGTACTGAAAGTTCTGCGCCTGTTACAGGGTAAACTGTATCTACTACTACTTGGCACAACTGCTTTAAGTCTGGTATGTTCTCAAGCATTTTCTTACATGTTTCTAAACAACGTGGCATTTATAATTTTAGGAGCACTCGACGTTAGGAATTCTTGGGTTCTTGTTTATGTGCTTGAGGAGGTTTGTGAGAAGATAGACTTGGACTAGGCTTAGTTTCATGCAACCTTTTTATGGGTTATTAAAACAATTGATTAAGTTTAAACCTTAGGATTTATACATTAGAATATTAGAATAACAAAACAAGATCCAAAAGTATGGTAGAAAGAAATATACAATCTTTCCTGTAATGACTGTTGCAAAAATATCTCTTTTCTTTCTTACACATTCTCCTTCTAGATGAATTTAGAAAATTCCCTTAAGTTTCTCTGCATGCTCCCAGAGGACATCAATTTTTTGATGTATAGCATTTCTAGTTATTGAACTATGCTCACAAAGTCCCGGTACAGGTGACTACACCATTGCTTTTCAAATTGATTCCTGCGGTTGTGCATCTTGGGGTGCTTTTGAGATGGTTTTCCCCTGATATTTCTAGTGAGGTAATGCCTTGGATAATGTATACACTTACCTAGCTTCTCAGTAGGAAATGGTGCTTTGTTGAACATGTTTTGCTTGATTCCGATCAGAGCAAGTTTGTTGAGGTGTTTGCTTTTGATTTCTACTTCCAGATTGGATTTAAAGGAGATAGCTTTCGGACAGAGAGTGCTAAGCGTATAACTTTGGTGGTCCAAGGCCCTCATGATTCATGATATTAAATGATTTCACGTATCCGAAACTTGCAGTTTACAGCATTTCACCCGATTGCCTTATTACAATACTAGGGATGACAGGTGCTCAAGACTGGACAAGAGACTGACTGAGTATGATAATTTTGACATGCTAAGCTGTTTTCTGCTTTGGTCTTGAACCTCTTAACACAGTCAAGTCAATATTACGCACCACGGAGATTGAAATCAAAAGCTCGGAAGATCTAATCCATTCGCCAATTTTCATCTAACTTTGAAGGTCGGATCGTTTCCCTACTTTCCAAGATAGCCTTCTTTCTGTAATATAATGTCCATACCGCAGAATCAGAACACAATTTTCTTTGACGTATAACTCATTTTCAATATACAGCAAATTTATTGGACTTGGATTATTCACTTAATTATTCGTTTTATGTCTTGACGTAGGCGATAGGCATGTAAATTTTTTGACAATATGTACTTATAACTGTTGAGTTTTTCTAATTTTACTACTTGTTTGTAGTTTGTGAATGATAATTTATTTTTAAAATGCAATGAAATTTTGAACTACTAGTCTTGTGGACAAAGTTATGGACAATTTGCAGAAAAAGGCCATTGATGACTACTAACCCCATCTCACATATTGATGGTATCAATAGTTGTAAAACTCTCAACTCTTTTGATTAAACTCCGTTGGTTTGAAATATGAATGGTATATATGTTCAATACAAAAATCACTTGCTCACGGAGGAGAAAGTAATACATATACCTAAGGTTCTGGACTTAATTTGATCAATTTTAAGTTGGAGAAACCTGAAAGCAAGTTCTTCTATCTTCCCAGATTTGTGTAATCATTTTGGTTTCAGTTCAACGACATGATTTAGAGCAAAGCAACAACTTTGCTCAATGATGTACTCTTTTCTTTTGGTTGTCCTTTTAACGTTGATAATAATAAGCTCTCATGGAAGTCACTTGTTATTGTAGTCATCACCTGTCATTGGTTTATTTTGTTACATCATTGTCTCAAGCTGACTGATTTTCCCAGCTTTTAGTTTGTCTGCTTTCGTATATATGAACCTGTGAATTCATCTTCTTCTACCTTCTTCACTCGCATTGTATTGTATGTGCTTTTGGTGATGTCTCATCAACGCGGGTACAAGCTACAGAGATGATAGGCTATGATGAGTAGAATACATAATCACTGCCTCCAAGAAATTAGAAAAGAGACTGTCGATAAGACCAATCACTCGATGGAAAAAAGATGTACTACTCGTCTGGTTCTTGGTTTTCCTCGCTTAACAATATAATCAAACAATTCACTGGACAGCTTTAATCTAGAGTGTCAGAAGGCAAAGTTAGTCAATATTATAATTGAGTTTGTACTAATTTTAGATAAGTTAAAAGTTTAATTTTTAATTTTTAATTCATATTAAGAAAATATTCAAAAATATTGTATTTAAAAACGGTAAAAAAAGATAAAGAGTTAAGAAAAATTATAGAAGGTGATCAGAAATAATATGGACCTTCTAAAGTTTATCGAAAATTTAATTTAGCAAATTTTGACATAGAGATGTACTTCTCTTTTTATAGCTTAACTTTTTTTTTTTCAAATTTTGTGTCTTTTAATTAACTTTAATATTTTTATTTGTAACACTTATTTATTTTATTTATTTTTTCTTATTTTTCTTTTTGGATTGTTTTATTAACTTAGTTTTTTTTTCTTTCTTGTTTGTTTATTTAGTTACTTACTTTTAACTTTATTTTTATATCCATTTTAAAATATTTTTATTTATTTTATCTTTTATACAACTATTTGGTTATGTATTTATTTATTATTTTCTTCCGGCTGTTTTCATTTTTTTATGAATATATGATAAACAACTTTTTTACTAGTTAATTACCAAAAAAACTTTTTTATTAGTTAAGAGTAAGGCTATATTTAGACCTCTTTAGACTCTACATCTCAGCAGAATTCTTACGCGAATGTTGTTGTTATTGTATAATTTATATTAAATATATCAAAATTTAACTAATGTTAGCACTATATTTATAATACAAAATTCTTAAGAATTTATATTTTCAACAATAAAACATGACATAAGAAAAGTACTACATGACAAATTAATGATTACAAAGAGATTAAGTGAAAATAATTTTTTAATTTTTTATTAAATATTTATAGCTAGTTGTATTGATTAATATAAATTTTGTGATGGATTCAAATACAACAATCCGATAAAGTACAACTCATCTTTGTGAAAAAATTAAACAATGTTATCTGAAAGTATAATAATCTAAAGAATCGAATATCAATAAAACAACTATTATCACGAGCTCTCGAGTCTCTCAAGTCCTCTTGTGATATATATTTTTTTTTGTTTTTGAGTACAAGGGAAAAAAACAAGCTAGTGCTGATGTCGGGGGTACAAAACTCTACTCATATCTCGGTGAAGAAGTTCCTGAAGACACGTCGGGGGCTCCTGAAGGATGTGGAGGCCTGGTCGTAACATACGTGTAAAAGCTGCCAATCGGTCAGCTCACTGATTGGCCGCGCGAAAGATATGCTGCAATCGGACCTCCCAATCCCTATGCAAAAAGTTGCGGATACCTGCAACCAAAGAAAAGTTCGTAGTTAGTGGACCGTGTGAAGTAGAGAGAATGTTAATAACCTCGAGCTAATCGACTTCGACGATGACCCGTTGGAAACCCATATCCCAAGCCACCTGAAGGCCCGAAGTCACTCCCCAGAGCTCGGCAGTTAACGGCGATCCCCGCCCAAGGAGTTGTTGGAACCCCCCACACTATTGCTGTAGGAAAATCCCGGTGCCTGTATCATATACAGGCGGTGCGGAAAAACAAAAATTTTTATTCCGGGACCTTCCCGAAAGCCAGGATCCATGTGTCTATACAAAGATCAAACC
>JAOSBM010000008.1:3041000-3051851 GCA_027568955.1 Erythroxylum tenue
GGAATGAAAATGTTACCTGTGTAATGAAAGGATGATACCAAACGTTAGTTTTCAAAGTATACCCATAACTTTTGTCCCATACCCCCCAAACAAGCATGCTCTTAGATAATTAACCCTTAGTACTTATAAACTCTTTAACATTTTCATGTTTAGTTAATATGGGATATTCTAATACTCCCCCTCAAGTGCAACTGGGATTACACATCCAGTTGTCACTTGAAATAAGCGCAGTAGTAACCAGATCGAACCGCTAAGACTGGATATCTAGACGAACAACCGAGAAATTAATAATCCGGACCAAATCTGCTCTAATATCATGTGAATTTTTAATATGGGCAAAGTGTAGAGTCCATTGACAAGTATTGAGCTTGCGTCAATCATTGCTAAAATAACTAGAATTAGTTATTTAGATAGTTAATCCTTACTACTTATAAACCTTTTAACATTTTCGTGTTTAGTCAATATAAAATATTCCAACAACTTCAGCAACGTAAGATTCACTTTAACTATTTTATCTTTGCATGGAAAAGTACACGAACATAAACATTTTAAGAGCCAAGAAAACTATGAAGCTCCTTCAACTTCAACACCTAATTTCACAACTTTATAATCAGGGCAAACATATAATGCAAAAACTAAATATGGTTAAAATTAAATTAAATTTTAAAATATTTAAATAAAATTTATAATTATTTATAAATTTAAAATTAATTGACATAATTTTAAAACTAATTTTTTAAATATTAATTAATCAAAAATATAATTCATAACTTAATATTTTAAATTTTAAATAAATTATCACCTTAATTTTTTATATTAAATCAATCAAAATATAAATCACGTACCTAACAATTTACATAAAATCTAAATAAATTATTGGCACAATATTTTATATAAAGTTTAAATAAATTATTACCATTAAATATTAGTATCAAATATAACAATAAAGTATAAAACACTACTAAAATAATAACAATCATTATCATCATCATCTATCATCACACCCAATTTGAAGTCCCACATTAAGGCAGGGTTTGTGAAGATCTTATAGTACACAACTTTACCCCTGCAAAGTAAAAAGGTTGTTTCTCGGTAAATCCACATGCAGATGTGACAGGTAAAATGATGCACAATCAAGAAGCAAGAATTGAAGAACTGACACGTATAAAAAATGAATAACTAGAATCGCACTAAAAGACAAAAAGAAAAAGACATACTTGCTCGTTAGCCGGATCAAAAAAGAAACTAGACCTTTTACCTTGAAAAGATCGACTCGTGTTGTCGCTAGTCGCTCTAAAAGTCGACACTTATCTTCCTGAAAAAAATTTATAATTACTTACTAAAATAATAACAATAATTTATTTAAATTTATACGTGATATATATTGCACTTTTGGCTCCATAAATTAATCATTGCTCATTTTTTACTATTAGAAGCATAGCTTACTAAATTAATGAACGCAATTCAAATCGTGTTCATCACAATCACTTTTTTTTTTCTTTTTATCTGGGAAACTGATAAAGAGTTACAAAGGAAAAATGGAAACTCTGAAGAGTGTGGTTTACAAACACACTTCATATTTGTGTTTCTAAGGTTTATATTAAAAAATTTACGGTCTCTTTTATAACTTTAAAGTTTTTTAAAAATTCGATAATCTTTAAATTTTTAGTTTTTTCTTTACAAAATTTATATAATATAAACATCAAGCATAAATTAACTAAATAATATATATATATATATGACAATTCAGTATAATATTTAAACTGGAACCAAAAAAATTAAATTTTACACAAACAAATATTTATTATTAATATTTGTAAAATTGTACAAAAAATTAAACTTATAAAATAAAAATTTTAAGGTTTATAAAATAATCAGAAGAGATTAAATAAAATTAAAAAAATTGAAATATAATCAAGAAAGATTGTCCTTGTGGATTAAAAGATTAAAATTTAATAAAAATGTTAAATAAAAATTTATTTATTTATTTTGATTAAAAATATATTAATTTATAAAAAGACCTGATTAATTAATAAAATAAACATTTTTAACAGTAAAGATTATTAAAATAAAAAATAAAAAATAAATTAAAAAGTATATCGATTTAAAAATTTTATAATTGAAGGACCGTATCAACCAAACCAATTTAATTTTTAAATCATTGTTTATTACAATTATCTTTAGTTATTAATTAAAATTTAATTTGTAAGAGTCAAAATTAAAAACTTAAATAAATTACGATATTAATAATATTTAATTAATTCATATTTTGATATTTATTTGATATTATTTTTTAATCAAAATTTAAGAAAGGAATTTTGTCCCCCTTTTCCGGAAAACTGAACTTAAAAAAAGTACGTGGAAAAATAACAAAACCTCTTTAACTTACCATGTCTCGTCCCATTTGAACTTGTCAAGTGCAAAAAGTTAACGCTACCTTCTAAAAGTCTAGTGTTTATTTCGCTCAGTCTAACAGTTTAACATGAGGTTAGAGAAATAGCGATGCAGTAGGACCTTAATACACGATTCTATTCTATGCAACATATGCGTAGGGCAAGTGAAACAACTTTATCAATGGCTCCTCTCTAGCTCACCCCATCAGTGTTCTTATTCAGTGGCCATGGCTCTCCAGCCATCACTGCTTCAATTTCCCAGGTCTCTCGAGGAACCTTAGTCATGTTTTTGCAGCCGTCAGCTGTGACGAGCTGCAAACATCAGAGAAGGATAGAGGAGAAAGAATGAAATGAGGTATGAGAATATTACAATGAATGTGCGTGAAGTTGGCTGATAATTAATACAGAAAATAATAGTGAATAAATTTGCAAAATAAGTGTTAGCATTTCACGCCGAAGTTTGATCTCTGAGCTTTTAGAAAATGAACATACCAAATCACTTTCAATTCGAACCCCGCCGAAACCTTTAAATCTTGCAATTGTTTCGTGATTGAAGAACTTGGATGTCTTTGAGCCCTCCATGGCGGGGGTCAGCAAAGCATCAATGAAGTAGCAACCAGGCTCCACCGTTATCACCTATAAGAATAGGGTAATGCTTAAAACATTTCCTCAGTTCCTTACATTCTTAATTAAATTCCACATAGCAACCAACTTCAAACCTCAAGACCCCTATCCAATAACCCAAAACATCAAGCTTAAAAGAGAGAAAATTTTCCTTCAACAAAAATCACCATAAAAATTAAAGAAAAGTGGAACTTTGCAGTGCAAGAACAAATGCAACGGGCAACGAGCAACAAGCAACAGTTGAAAAACTTTGAAGACACCCTTCATCCGCATATTAAATAAACTCAGTCATCAGTTAGGATCCGTGAATTGTGGAGTTTGAAGTTGTGACAATGCTTTTACCCTTGTAACTTAAAACATGAAACTAGCATATCATTCTTATCATGGTTCACAACAAAAATAATGGAGGATAACACTTCTCCCTTCACCAAAACAGCAATTACTAACCATTCCCTCCTTGAGTTCCCGGGTAGTACGTAGGGCTTTCAATCCTGGTTCCGTTAATCTCTTCAATTCCTGCAAATCAAACAACCTGATTTAAGATCCATCAATTCCTGCAAATCAAACAACCTGTTTTAAACAGAACAAAGTGAGGAGAATTGATGGATCAGCAGATTAGTTAGTCACAATACCTTTGGAAAGCCACCAGGATCATGTGTGTCAATTCCCAGGAAATGTCCCAGACCATGAGGCATGAAAACAGCACCAACTCGCTCAGCCATCATATCATTAACATTCCTAGAACCAACAGAAACCAAAGAATATCACTGCAATTAACTTCTTGGTTTTCACAATTTTACATTATTGTAAACAAAAGAGGCAGTTATCAAGGAGAAACTGTTTACCCGACAAGAATGTTTCCTTTCATCAATGACTCAAGAGTTTTTTCCTCTGCCAATCTGCAAATTAGTAAGGAAGAATGACAGTAAATAACCAAAGTAGCATCACCTTGAAAGTAGCAACTTTTTCACCGCCAACAATTTCGTGTCAGCTAAAAGGCATAGTAATTCCAGAGAAGTATTGCTCCAAAGCTTCATAGTTCAAGTACCAGGGCATGAACTTACTAAAATTTGCCATGCAAAGCACAAATAATGAAAGGTAAAGCTAATCATGTACATGAAAAGTTATATATGAAAGCAAAAGTATTCCATCGTAAGAATAATATTTCTTTTATTCAGTCTTACTTGTGCATATCCACCCAGTTAACTCCAGGTTTCATTGAAGATATGACAGCGTTGTGAGCACTAAGAACAGCCTATCAAACATCACATGTAGAAACAGGATCAGGGATCAATAACATATGAAAAGAGACAACTAATCAAAACAACAAAACCACCAGCTAGAGACATTATTCATTTGTTCTTCCATCATATCGATGACTCATTGTAAGTATTTTTATCAAGGAAGGAGAACAAGAGATGTATTGAGGATAAGCTTCTCACATCATATATAAGAGATTGATCACTTGTGAACTTCCCATTCACCTGCACATATAAGCATATAACTTCAAAATCATGAATCCTCATATAGGTCTTGCCAACTCAATAGAAGAAAGAAAACAAAGAAAGTGAAAGGGAGGTCTCCAATCTTTCCTCCTTCTAATACTACCATTTTCATTTCATTGAAAAACCAAAGATTATGATGCATTGACATTTCACATTGCTTCACCACTTAGCTCACACAAAAGAATCTGCTTCCAAACTTGATGCCCAAATTAGCTTCAGATGAATATTGCTGAAAGCAAAGAGGCTTCTGGCCTAAGATATTGCCTTGCCACATTCTATAGAAGGTGTAATGATCATTGCTTGAAAGCATGTGAAGTTGTAGTAGGAGAGATCCATTATTTGACCTCCAGCATATAGATATCCATTCTTAAACTTATGGTGGACTATAATATAAGAAGAGATCTTTAGCCGAACCTTAAATTTCCAGATTTTAACCTCAGAAATGAAATAGTATTAGGCAATAATATTGTACCAAAACAGAGTTCTCCGTAGTATAATGACCAAGTTTGAGACTACAACCAACCCCCAGAGATAAGAGCTGAGAATAAGAAGACAGATCTCAACTTACAGGAAATGAACAAGTTATATCAGATCCATAAAAATGGTATTCAGCTCCCATATCAAACAATGCCATGTCACCATCTTGCAACGTCTGCAAAACAACATGTCCTTTATAAGTTTCTGTACAGTGTAGATTGGTTAGATTCTCCTTTCAGTTTTTTCAAAAATCGCAAGGTTTCTACAAGCCATGCTAGATATGATACAAGCATTGGGGAGGGTTCCACACATATGCTGCTAATTGAACCCTACACATCATGTCAACTTGTGATGATAAGTTATTACATCTTAACTTACCCCCTCCTCCCCTAAACCACACACACTCACCCACCAAATCCCAAAAAATGAAAAGAGAAGAAAAGAAGAAACAGATTCCCTTTCTGAGGCATGCTGTCACCACAAAAAGTGATGGTGAACACCAACGAAAGACCAACAATATCCTCTTGCAACAACAAACCTACACTCGAGATAACTGAAACACTTCTCCAAAAATTTTTGTTGTAAGAGGCCTGTTTACATGTTTAAACACCACTGTGCTTAGAAGTGGACGCATTTTTCTGTCTCAGTTATCCCTTGCAGCATATCATATAATATCTTAACAGGAAACATAAGTTACCACTTTTAGGGGCACAATTTTTTTTAAAAATAAAACTTCTAACTGCAGGGCATAAAATCCGAAAGATGATAAGTAAAAACCATCAAAGAAAATAGTACATGGAATGTAGCATACCCTGTCATTTGGAGCTGCTGCATGCCCATAGTGGAGAACAGCACTGTGTTAAAAGATATTAACTTTAATGCAGGCATATGTCTTCCAAAGCAATTATCACAAGCAGTTCATCATGAAGTTAAGAATAACAAAATTTTCAAATTTGAAAACTGTCAGAATCCAGAAAAACCTGTATTTGATATATTTTACTGGTACGGTATATAAATAGTTACAAGCCAAGTGAACAAATTAATAGGAAGTGCAAACTGATTAAAATAATTCATTTAAAGCCAAAATAGATAAGCCAACAATGATACCATTAGCATGAATCACGACACCCATACCTAACCATATTAAGCATCTGCCAATAAGCCTTGTCCAGGAACAAGTATTAGTCCTCATTGCAGTTACATTATCTAAAACTTCTCAACTAATGGCTAATTGAGTTTCCAAGACAAGTTTAAATAAAAGCCTAATTCTATTTGCATATAATCACCAAAAGTTCATACCTATTTTCACCAGTGGCACATATACATGTGTATGAACAATGTCTACAGCCGCCATACATGTATGTGTGGTGAAGAAATATGCTTTCCAACTGATATTCTTTCATACCGCCTCTAGTTTTTCTCATAACCTAGTCAATTCCAAATTTGAATATGAAAAGAAAGCCATCATATTCATCATGAAATAAACTGAAGAAATAACTTCAACTAGAAGGAATACGAATCCAAATGCTCTTAACTAAGAATTGCCATTGCAAGCCTAAAATTTATCACATAAAAATTTCAGAGCATTTCACGCAGATATAATGTGATACAATTAAAGGCTTAAAGCAACTTTATAAAAAAAAATGGGTGGGGGTTTAA
Source organism: Erythroxylum tenue (assembly GCA_027568955.1). Taxonomy (NCBI): domain Eukaryota; kingdom Viridiplantae; phylum Streptophyta; class Magnoliopsida; order Malpighiales; family Erythroxylaceae; genus Erythroxylum; species Erythroxylum tenue. The sequence continues at coordinate 3,047,659 of JAOSBM010000008.1, forward strand.
AGCAACACTTGTGCTATATGTAAAAAACACAGTTGAAATAGTTAAGATAAGCAGTATATAAGAGGTTATAGTAAATATATTTTTGAATGTATACCTCAACATGTGCCTCAGAGCTTATGTCATTGGCAAACTGTATAAGAGCAACCTCAAGTTCTGATTTAATGACACGACATTCTGTCAAAATAGGATGCAATGTAGTCAAATCTGTCTCAAACCTCTCTATTCCCTGATCAGCAATTTGGAAAAAACAGTTTTTCACTAGAGAACAAAGGTGTATGTATATTCATGAATAACAAAGAGCATAAGATGAAAGAACCTCAAAGTGTGCTGGGTTTGAGTAGTTATTGCTATCAGTGTTAAGTCCATGCAAGAGAAAAAGTAAAGGCCGACCACGTCCACTGCTATGCTCATGCAGTGTTTTAACAATCTCATCAGTGTAGAAAACTAGGTCAACCATGTATTCTTTCTGCAAAAGGAAAAAGTAGACATGTTTTAACTAGCGTGCAAAAACCAAACCAAGAAGCAATATCGCATAATACCTCAAAGTAGGACAGTGGCTTGATTTCTCCCATCCAAACAGCATAATCAGCAGGTAATCTAGGGGCAAAGAGAATCGATTTCCCTGTATCAACATCCTTCAGGCGGAAAAAAGAGAAAAAAGACTAGCATAAGGCAACAGAAGCACACAAATCCATCTTTAACCGTTAGAGAATCACTATCTAATTTAGAAAAAATCTTTAAACCAGAGTCTAAAGGCTTTAAGCAATACACTCCCTGCAAGATAAATTTGATATTTGAGAAAATAATATTCACAGGAAATGGAGAAGTGATGTTGTTATTCCCTCTCCTCACCGTCAAGTAAAAGCTCCATTTTCTGCTTAAACACTATAAGCTTAGAGATAGTATAGCTTACAATAGCTCCATGGAATCCAGGCTCTCTTACGCCAAATAAATAAGCGAAATAACTTTCCTGCCTGTAAATTCAAATTATACACAAAAAACATCTCATTTCAATATTATAGAACAGGTATTAAAATCATTCAAAGCATTGTCAAGTACCTGAAGAGTTCGAGGTGATCAGTGCAGTAGCGAGTTTTTTCGTCACCTCCCTGCGAATAGAATTAACGATCTCAATTTAGCGGTACGATCGCAATTATAGGCAGAGGGTTAAAGGTACCTGAAGAAAGACGAAGCCTTGGAGAGGACGAGAAGCCTCGGAGAGGTGGTCGCGGATGGATTGGAGGAGTTTCTCACGGTTGGCCACGTGGAGCTCCATCGGGACTTTTGGTGGTGACAGAGATGACGCCATGAAAACGGACTCTATTTCTGGGGTTCGCCTATATCCGATTTTACATATGCTGCAGCTTGGATCAGACCGATTTCGCCCTTCAATGGGTAAGCATTTCTCTAGCGTGCGCAGTGTGCACGACGAATTTGTTCTCTTGAAAAAATTTAAAAATGTATAACAATTAAAAATAAAAAATTGTGAAATTTACTTTAATTTTATTATAAAATATAAGAAATAATTTTTTTTTTATCATACTTCTAACTGATTAGTTTAAAATTCAATTATATTTTAACTTAACTTATTGCGAGTATTTTCTCCGCATCAATATTACAAAAAAGGCCTTATATTTATTGTAGATTTCATGCCTTCTCATCTGCTAGCAAGCATTAAGTCCTTTATTTGATTGTACAAAAAATTCTGCATCTCCCAGTAATCAAGAGTCATTCCATACTGAGATGGTCTCTTCATTTTCGACTCTCGACCTGTGCCAATAACGAGCAAATCTCTAGCTTATAACATACTCCTCTAAATAAAACTAGGATTATAGCCGTTCATTGCTTCCAGGAAATAAGTGGTAAAATGCCCCACCCCAGGCTAGTAATTCTGGTACACCAATAGGTATTGACGAACTTGTTGTTCGTTGGTCAGGCCCAACCGTTGGACCTGTGAAGTGCAACTTTGATGTTGCAATTCAATCGGCTCAGGGAACAAGATAATACAGGAGAAAGAGGTCAATTTATTAATTGTCTCTCTAAATTTTCTCGTTCACATTATACTTCTCTTATTTATGAAACTATCCCTTTCAAAGAAGCCTTATCTTAGTTGATATACTCTAACTTTACATCAGTAGAGGTGGAAACCGATTGTATTCATTTAGTGCAACGGTTCCATGAATCAAGCAATTGTATTAATGAGTTAGGAGTAATCCTGGACGAGTGCAAAGTCACTACAAGTAGTTTTCAATCCTTTACTTTTACATAAATTCCAAGGCACGTAAATATGGTAGCTAATTGTTATTTAAATCCGCTACTAGATATTTCAATAAGCTTAATTGGGACATGCCTCTTGATTTTTTGTTAGACACTCTAACTTGTTATGCAGGATTATCTCAATAAATTGCTAAATTAAAATAATAATAATTTAAATATAAAATATTAGGAGTTGAATTTTTCGTATTAAAAGTAATTTTAATTATGGTAAAATTCATAAAAACGCTCAATTTGATAACTCTTCTAATTAAAAAGGATTAAATGGGTCTAACCCTCCTAATTTGGTCGTAATTTAAACCAAATATACCAAGTAAGTATGATAGCTGAGTTCATGTTCAACATAAATTTAATAGACTTTATACTAAGTTTGAGTTTAAGGACCGAATTAACAAGTCTAAAAAGTTCAACCTATCACCTAAAATGATATCATTTTAAGAAATTTGAGCAAGTATATATGCGTTACTTGAATCTAATTCAGTTTTTGATCCTGAGTTTGAGATATATTTTAGATAATTTGATCAAGTTCAATCTATTGATGCATTTAAAAGGGTTAATTATTAAAAATAACTCAAAATTTTAATTATAACCTGAATTTTAAAAAATAACAATAAAATACTCAAATTTATTTTTTTTTCAATTCTAACTCTAATTTCAAAATGTAACAACTAAATGCTTAAACTTTTAATGTTTTTCAATTATAGCACGACGTTAATATTTTCGTTATGTTTACTGACGTGACTTGTCACGTATTTCGAAAATCTTAACTATTAATATATGTTAACCAAAATTAACACAACAAATGAAAATTAATGAAACGACGTTGTTTAATCACATAATTAAAACGACAATGTTGTTTAAAAATAACTTAAATCAGATTACATTGCCCCGACAACCTTAAGCTTTGATTTCAATTTTTTTCTTCATTTTCAGTTTGATCTCTCGACACTCTCACCCTTTAATTTTCAAATTACGTAATCTCGATGGCCTCACATTAAAGGCATCGAGAGAACGAACAAAAAATGAAGAAGTTATTGATGCAGTGCGCTGTAGTGAGAGAATAGTTTGGGATGCCAAAAAAACAAACATAAAACAAAGGGCTAAAGGTATCAGGATAATAAAAGATATCATCAAATTAAAGTTGTAAAAAACTGAAAGTTTGAACATTTTATTGTCATGTTTTAAAATTTTGGCTAGAATAAAAAATTAAAAATTTGAATATTTTATTGCAATTTTTTAAAGTTTGAGCTATAATTAAAAAATTAACAAAAGTTTAAGTTTTTTTTAGCAATTAACCATATTTAAAATTAAGTTTGAATTAATTAAGTTTTAGAACATTTTGGAACTAGAGCCTAGCCTGAAAGATGTAACTTGACTCATTCCTCCACCACTAAAATGACATTATTTTAGTATAATTATAAGTCTACAAGTTTAAATACTACAGTTTTAGGTGATTATATAATCCTTAATAATATATTTTTTCTAACTTATAACAAAATTTGCAAATCTCTTCTTCTTTATTGTTGAAATATGTAAAAATATAAGGATAATTGATGAGAGAGAAGTGATAATGACTAATAAGACATTATATATATAAGAATAATTGACGAGAGAGAAGTGATAATGACTAATAAGACATTATATATATCTAAGAGAAGTGATAATGACTAATAAGACATTATAAATATATAAGAATAATTGACGAGAGAGAAATGATAATGACTAATAAGACATTATATATATCTAAGACATCTTAGATATATATAATGTCTTAGATATATATAATGTCTTATTAGTCATTATCACTTCTCTTAGATATATATAATGTCTTATTAGTCATTATCACTTCTCTCTCTCTCTATCTATATATATATATATAATGTCTTATTAGTCATTATCACTTCTCTCTCTCTCTATAT
>JAOSBM010000008.1:3055151-3065359 GCA_027568955.1 Erythroxylum tenue
GTAATCACCGAAGATTTACACGTTTCATCCAACGACAGGAGGAGGAGCAGTGGAGCACGAACGAATCGGTTCGTTGGCGACCACTTGAACTCAAAAGGATGTTGAAGATGCTCCGTTCGCGCCTTCCTCTCGCCGTATCAGCATTTGCTTTCGCGTTCATCTTCTTCTCCGTTCTCGTTGATTCCTCCACCAACAACCGTTCCGAGGTGCTTTTCTTTTTTCTCTTTTTTTCTGTCTCGCGATCTACTGTTTGTTTCGCGGGAAAGTGTAGTAAAACAAAGAAGAAGCAAATATATGAGATTTGATTCTGAGAAATCTTGCCCCACGAGTTCAATTTTCATCCTCTTTCCTCTCTCTTTTTTGGTGGAATCGCAGGTGAAATGTAGCAGGACTTGTATTGCAGAAAACTGTAACTGTAAATCTCTAAACTCCCGTTTCGTCCATTTCTTAGTTTTTGTCATTTTTTATTAATTATTTTTCTTGATCTGTTCTGTGGAAATACAGCGGTTGGGATTAGATACGGCAAGTACTGTGGAGTGGGGTGGTCTGGTTGTCCTGGAGAGAAACCTTGTGATGATCTCGATGCCTGTTGTAAGATTCATGATGAATGCGTCGAGAAGAAAGGCATCTCACAACTGACCCTTTTTGTAGTCTTTTCCTTTCTGTACCATTGATTTGTTTGCGTTATTCTCATTATCTGGTTCATATATATATATATATATAGATGTATTTGATATTGCGAAATTGTTTGGCCTTGTTTTCTAAATTGGTGTTGCTTTGCACCTGTTATACTTCTGTGTTTGCTTATTAGTGCATGCAACTGGTTTCTGTAAATCATGGATATCTCTACAGAAGCCAAATTCTTGCTAGTTCAAATGAAATGGCATTATTTTAAAGCTAAAATAAAAGTTTATAAAGTTTCGTGGATCGAAAGGGAAGACTCATTGTCTTGAGGTGGGACTCTATAGTACTCGGTTTTTGAAGACTAATAATTCAGTGATCTCTTCATGCTAACATAGAAATACGGCAACAAGATCCTATTGGGATGGAAAATAAAATTGCTTTGTAGCATTCATTTCGTAATTGTCTATTAGTTAATTCTCTTTAAAGTTACCAGTACTAAGCAGTTGCTTCTGAGTTTGTTCTGTTAACTTGTGGCTCCTCTTAACAACTGCTATTCATTTTTTTCAGGTATGACTAACATTAAATGCCATGAGAAGTTCAAGACCTGTATAAAGAAAGTGCAGAAATCTGGGAAGGATGGATTTTCTAAGGATTGTCCATATGAAACAGCGGTGCCTACTATGATACAGGGTATGGATTTGGCTATTTTACTTAGCCAATTTGGTAGTTCAAAATTTGAACTTTGAATTCTTTATTTAAACGATTGAAATACATCTGACACCATTGCTGTTCTTCTTCTCAATGAGATATGATACCTTTGGAAGATGCCCATTAATTTTTTGAGCTGGGGACTAGCTTTCATTGCATAAAACACCATCCCATGAAAAAGTAAGAAATGTGTATATAGGAAAGGGAAACTCTTTTTACAGGGTTTTCATTTCTCGGCTACTATTCTTAAAGCACCCCCGAACAGTGTTCCCTGCATTTCTGATTTTAGTTGGGTGTCTTTTAATGCTATTGCCATCACTGATAACTTGATCAGAAATATAATTTACGATCATAAATCTACCTGGAACCCAAGGGAAAAATAGGATTCTTGGAATTTTCACAGGCTTACATTGCTAATTAGCTTGATTGTGTGTGTGGGAATGGAAAATTTTTCATATCCGTGGTAAGCCTTTCCTTGATGTGTAAATCTGCAAACTAATAGGGTTGTGACGCCAGTAAGAGAATCAAAATCAAAATCAAATGCTTGATATTTAGTATTCAGTGGGTTGCAAATTTGTCCACCTTCTTCAGTAGCAGGGGATGATACAGATGGTATTTATGTTTAACACTTATTTGATACATTTATCTTGCTCTATAAATTTAAGCATTTAGACACCTTAGTTTCTATTCAGCTGTGTGTTGTGTGTTTTGAGCATGTGCAATGTGTTTGTCAGCAACAAACTTGCCATTTCTAAATTGGTCATGAAGGGAGGGCAGAAATTAAGGTGGTAACTCTGGTTCCACGCTTTTGAGTTTATGAAAGTTTTCAGCTTCCATGCTTGACTCCTTTGCATTCCTTCAGTCTTTTTATTAATATACTCCTTGTATTTTAATATAAAAGTACTCTATATATAACGTAGATATGTAAATAATATTTTTATTAATATTTAAATAAATCAAATTTGAAATTATATCAACTTTTGATAGGTTTAAATTGCCCATTAGACATTGACATAAAATTTCCTAGACATGCATCATCCGGCCGCCGGAAAATTGTGTGATTTTAGAGATTGACGACCTTTGTTTTGTAAGGGAAGGAGAATTGTTGAACAACCAAATTGACTAGCTTACCTGGTGACTTTATCAACTTTGTTGGTAGTCAACCTCTTCTAGAACCGTACACCTAAACCTGATAGCTAGCTAGCCATAGAAATGTTATGATCATTAATAGAGTAGTTAAGCTTGCGGCTTTCATCACAGGAAAGGTAACTCAAGACTTATTTTAAGTCTCATCTTTTTCTCAAGTTTATTGTTATGAACGCATTTGGTGGCATATACAAAGTAAGCAACAGACCTTTAATGGCTGTCGCTCTCGAAAGAAACAAGAAGAAAACGACCAGGATCCACTTTCGAAGGCCCAACCTCATCTTATAGCTTACGTCGTCTAGAGGGGTCAAGCACAGCCTTTTTCACCGCCTCCGATAAATCACCTACGTTGCTCCTAAAGAAGACCAACGGGGCATGTACAATATCGCCCACTCGGTTGTCGGAAATTACCAGCCTTGGGAAGCAGAGCTGCAGAGTTGTAATTTTTTCGCAAACTCCTAAGAAAAGTTCTTTCTGAATCTTTTTACTTTCATTAGAACAGTAAATTTTTCCCGGAAAAACAAGACTGCAAGATATTAAAATTATAAAAAAATTGAGTATTTCATCTTATTTTTTTTAAAATAAAAATATGTATATAATTCAATTAAATATTATTAATACAATCAATTAACATAGCACTTAAATTTGATTTTAATTAAACTTAATCTAAACTAATACTTTTCAATATATATTTTAAAATAAATTTTATTAATTTAAATCAAATTTAAAAATTGCATTAAATTGTTATATTTATTAGTGCTCTGTTGTATTTTTCAATATTTTCAAAACTAAACCACAAGTCAAATCGGTAAAATAAAAGGCTTAAGTTAAAAAGTTAAATTAGTATTTGACTGTTTTGAAGATTAAATGAAATTTAATAATTTGAAAAATATTGTTCTTGTTTATCGAAAAATTTACAGTTCAATTAAAAGAGAGATTATTAAATAAAAATTAATTGATTTATAAAAATTGATTAGTTTACAAAAAATTAACTAATTAATTAATAAACTAATCAACTTATAACAAAACATTACTAAAATAAATCTAACTGAAAAATTGAAAACTAAGCTAAAAAATTAGCCAATTTAAAGTTTTAACTATTAAGCTGGTTAAAATTTTTTGATTTTTATAACATTGGTATTTTTTAAAATTAAAAAAATAATATTTTGAAATATTTTAAAAATAAAAACATAAAATTACGTCAGCTTCCGTTCGATGAGTTGATGGGAACGAAGAAAGTAGACCGACATGACAGATACAAACTAGTCAAACATGGAAAGGGTAATCATGTCAAACTCAAAGGCAAGGTCCATATGATTGATGGGTTTCTCTGTTCCTTTCCACACCTAATCATTGTGAGCCACGGTTCGGTTTCTATACTTAAAATAACGGAATTTAATTTGACGATTCTGTGTTCTAATCGAAAGTTTCCAAGAAATTTCACTCATTTCTTATTTCGTAAGCTATTGCCAAACTTTCTCAATAAAACTCCCATAATAAAAGTTTCGCGTTAATAAAAAAATCAGATTTAATTCCCTTCTTCGTGTTCTCTATCTCTTCATCAAAATCAAAGCCCCCAATTCAATTTAAGAAAGGGAACAGGAGAGAAAATATTCTTCAGATTGTTGATTTTCAGGTTGTTGAATAACTATGTTACACAAGAGCTTCAAGCCCGCGAAATGGTAAGTTTTGTTCTTTCTTTCTTTCTTTTCAGTTTTGAGTTTTGGTTGAAGAATTTGATTTGTTCAGTTTTTGGTTTTTTATCGAATTCTGTGTTTCTCATCATTCAGATGGTTTGTAGTAGCTTTAGAGTCGTTTCTTTCTGTTTTGGTTTTACTGTTTGACTTTGTTTCGACGTGTGATTCGGATTCTGTAGTAAAACTTCATTGAAGCTAGCGGTTTCTCGTATAAAGCTATTGAAGAACAAGAGAGAAGCGCAATTGAAGCATCTGAAGAGAGAGTTGGCTCAGTTGCTTGAAGCTGGCCAAGAACAGACTGCTAGAATACGGGTATGCTTTTAGATCCTTTTGCCCACATCTCATGTCTGTTCGAGGTTTTGATTGAGATCTCTATTTGCAATCATGTGGAGGAATTTACATATGTAGGACCATGCGTTTCGGGACTAAACCTTGATTTGTTTTGGTTTTAAGAAAGTATTTGGTTGATTGATATGCCGGTAGGCCAGTAATTTGTACAAATTACACTCGGCTATCTGATTGTGAAGGGAGTGGGAATGTGTTTCACATCTTGTGTTGGGTGTATTTGCTACTGTATTATCTTTGTATATGCATCATAGGTGTAAAAATTTCTCTTTGTTATCTCGGTGGTACGTTGTTTGCTCAAAATTATGGTCATGATATTTTGCTTTAGCTGTTCGTTGTGCTGATTGGTTCCTTGCATTGCAATTGCCCTTTTCCACATTCAACTGTTCTGTTTTTGCAGGTTGAGCATGTGGTTAGAGAAGAGAAGACAATGGCAGCTTATGATCTTATTGACATATACTGTGAACTTATAGTTGCACGTTTGCCAATGATAGAATCACAAAAGTAAGCAATCATCTGTATATATCTAGCATGGCTTATTAAGGCTTTTAGAGTAATTACTCTTTAGGGCTTACATGGATGGAATCTACAGAAGAAATATAGAATCCTCATGTTGAACCTTAGGAATGCATCTATCTTGATGAAAATGCTGCTGTATCATTTGGGTTATCTTTGTTAACTTTTCTTTTGCTGGTTTTAGGTGTAAATAGTCCCTCCTGAATGAATACATGGTTTATCCATCTAGAAAAGCTGTTCAAAAATTGGTTGATGTTTTTCTTTACTTTCCCAGTTGTGACATGATGCAATCAGTGTGATAATGTTACCATGCTTGTGTCATAAGCATAACAGAATTGTTCCTCATGCATTCCATGGGGAGGAAATTTGTTTAGTATTGTAATCTTCTTGTTGAAAAAAAAAAGTTATGTTCAAAAATTGGCTTTGATTGATAAAATTTCTGTGCTGACTTTCCTTGGTAACACAGGAATTGCCCCATAGACTTGAAGGAGGCTATCACAAGTGTAATATTTGCATCCCCAAGGTGTGCAGATATCCCAGAACTAATGGATGTTCGAAAGCATTTTACAGTCAAGTATGGGAAAGAATTTGTTTCAGCTGCAGCTGAACTACGTCCGGAATGTGGTGTTAGCCGCCTGGTATGTCCTTACAATAGGATTTAAGCAGCAAAACTTTGTTGATCAATGTTGTTGATAATTTTTGCTGTTTTCTTTATTTAGTTGGTGGAAAAGTTGTCTGCCAAGGCACCTGATGGTCCTACCAAAATAAAAATTTTGACCACAATTGCTGAGGAGCACAATATTAAGTGGGATGCCAAGTCATTAGAAGAGAAAGAAATCAAGCCACGAGAGGATTTACTGGTAAGGTTAAATGTCTAGATTTTACTCGTTATTGCACTAGAATAACTAAATCAACTTTTATTGTAAATATAGTTACATTTTTCGTAACTTTGTTTAATCAGAATGGGCCAAGTTCTTTTGAGCAAGCCAGCAAAATGCATGTGGAATCTCATAATAATCAAGAGCTACCTAATAGAATGAATAAGGCACCTCCTGATTTCCGAGTTCCTCCCATACACTATGAGAAGCATGATGTATGCAGAAACTTTAAAGGCTCCAGTTCTACATCGTCACTTCATTCTGAACATCCTCCTTCTGCAGGTATGATATGAACTAAAGCTATCAGGCATTCTCATTCAGATTTGTGTCCTTTACTACGTGACTAGCTATTAGACGTCTATACTATGTTTTCTAATAGATTCCAGAAGATTGCATGCTTTCGATTTTTTCTTTTTCTTATTCCTATTATGATCTTTAGACATCTTGGCTTTTCTATCAAATAGGAACTGGAAATGAAGGGATGAACTTTATGCATCCATACTCTGGAGATAGTGATTTCTTGTCAGGTAAGCAGAACTGGAATATGCAGTTCAAGGATGCTGCAGCTGCTGCTCAGGCAGCCGCTGAATCTGCAGAAAGGGCAAGCATGGCTGCCAGGGTAGCTGCCGAACTTTCAACCAGGGGAAAAATAAGTAGACAGTATTCAACTGATTCTCAAAATAGTTCTGCTATAGGACCAAAGGATGATGGACTTCCCCATTTTGGTGGTCAAGATTTCCAAGATCCTCATACGGTTGTAGATCCAGTAGAGCCTGTTGTAAAAATGAGGTCTGGGATGCATGAGAAAATTGACGATAACAAAGAAGATGACCTAGCTGGATTGGCTGAAAGGTTTAACAAACTCAAGTACCCAAATAGAGCTAGCCTGTCAACTCCCTCAAATTTAAGTGGTGCTTCTGTGGACGATTACCCACATTTGGATGACCTTAAACGGGCAGATGGGCATTCACAAAATAATTCATCTGAACTAGATAGCGGAAATATTTTAGGCAAAACAATTCCCAAGACAGAGTCTATTAAACCTGAGAAAGGGTATATGAGTAACATGCAAGATGAAGTGAAGCCTGAGAATACCGGGGATTTTGAAGAAGCAGCAAGCATCAGAAAACAATCTGGCAGTTTTAGTTCACTTTCTTATTCAAAAGGTCTTGGTTATGATCACAAGACGGTTTCAAATTTCAATGCCCAATCATCACTTGAGGAATCTGTTGATAACCCTTTCTCCATTGATGGAGATAGTAGTCATACCAATACCAAAAAAAAGAGCTCACGTGAAGATGCTACTGTAGTTTTTGATGACTATGACTCAGATGATGATGCTGATTTTGATGTGGAATATAAATATAATGACCAAGGATCTGGGGTTTACTCGTCAGAAGGTATAAAATCTTCTGCTCATCTGCTAGGAAATGCAAATGTATGGAGACATGAGCAGAACTATGATTCACTAGGAAAGTCCGGTTCTCAATCAGTTTTTGCTTCAGAGCAGCAGTCTACTAAAGTATTTTCTGGAGGTTTAACAGGTGATACTATTTCTTCAGAACAAGATGACATGTTACCTGTGGCTTTCGATGATTCGGATGATGAAAATGATCTTGACAAATCTAAGCTTTTCAGAAATGCTGAGCTATCCCAAGATGAGCGTCCTAGTTCAGTCGAGTCTACATTTTTGGTAAACGATGTGAGACTTAACAAAAATACATTATCGCAAACACCTTTGTTTGATTCAGATGATGTTAAAGTTGTCCCGGAGGGAGATCAGGTAACTGAAGTTGGTACAATAACTGATCAGAAGTCTGGATATGGTGAATTGCACCACGGTGTTGCAAAATCTGGATCAAATAATTTGAACGACAACTTACAAAGGTCAGGATTTTCAACAGACGAAGGTAATGTTCAACAATACCAATCACCTGATACCTTGTATGCTAGGGCCCCCATTAATGATTCAGGCCTTGAAGGCGGTAAAGAGTTGAACTTTGGAATGTTGACTGGTGGTCTCCGGAACAAAGGCTACAAACAACCACCGTATATCAGGAATCCAGCGGACTATCCCTCATTGTCCAAACAAGCGGTAGAGGATACTTCAGCCAAGGTTAAGCAGTCTTCTTTTGCCCAGGATTCTAGCTATGCAGCTACTGATCGAGAGGCAAACAACCAGAAAGTACACCCAAAAGTAGATAAAAACCCAAGCTCAAGCAAACATTTTGATTCTAATGGTGAAGATTCTGATGAGGAGAACTCGCAACAGACTCTTAGTGGTACTCAGCAGCCAATCAATAGAACAGCAGATGTTGAAAAGAACAAAACATTTAATGCAGTAACCTATTCCAACCTCGACAATAGTGATTCTGAGGAGGATCTTCCTAGAGAAGCAGCTGCCAAGACTCATTCCAATGTCGGATTTTCTAGACGGACGAAAAAGTTACCCTTGGATAGTAACAGGACTTCTTATTCAAAGACATCAGTACCTTTGAAATCTTCACCAGCTTCAGTCCACGCTGTAGAAAGAAAAACACAATCCCATAATTCCTATGATAATGAGTTTCTAGGAAAACCAGAATCTCGAGCCAAGAGTTCACTTGATTGGGGAAATCTTGATCAGGAAAGATCAGTAGAACATTCAGGTTCAGAGCCAATTCAATCTGAGAGGTCTTCTAATGAGAACTCATCGTCAAGGACTACATATGCTGCCAGTGCTCAACAAACTCCGTCATCCAAGTCCAACAGCTCAAACTTTTTGAGAAGTTCTGAGCAGCCTAGATCACGAGAGCAAACATATTATAAGCCAGCTCTAGAGTCTAAAAAATCATCAGCAAATGAACAAACATCCAATCCTCCTCCTAAGAAGGCAACCTCGGATAGTGCTCAAGTTTCAAGGACTACCAGTTCCTCTGATGTCACTTCCAACAAAGCCAGTCATGTTCATCCAAAACTTCCAGACTACGACACTTTTGCTGCACACCTACTGTCGCTCCGGCAGAATCGACAATAGCTACAGTACAGGAGAAGATAACTATTGCGTAATTCTTATGGTTTATTATTATTTTCATTGTGCATTACTAGTCGTGAAATATTTGGCTGTTCATAGTTTTCTCATTACTGCGATTGAAGACACTATATATCCACGTTCTTCAGGATAGCTGTACATCTCTTATGCATTTTAAATGAGTTAATAAATTGCTGCAGTTTGATGGTCCTGGATTTTGGATATTAAAATTCATGTTTTGTTACATCCGATGGATTGCGTGTAGGAATAAGGTTTTTCTGTCTTTTTGGACTGAGTGGTTTGTGTGATGGAAGAACTCCTGCTTTTGGTTTGACAGGACTCGAACTTCTAGTTCAAGGGATTGGGGATAAATACCAGTAACCAGAACATTTGATTTTTGTTTCTTAATTCCTCACTAGCATCAGAAGTGAAATGAAACCATGAAAAGTTGCCGGCAGTGCCTTTGAACTCTAACCACATAAACCACCGGTCAACGTGCAGATGATCCAACAATCTTCCCACTGCTTTATCCCCAACAATCTCCGACACCGACGTGTCCTCGTCTACCGTCTCTGCCTCCGAGACGGAGGTGTCAGAAAACTCAGGGAATGCTCAAGATTTGTTGCCGTAAAACTAAAGACTTTGCCTTCAACGACTTTCCTGCAATCTCTGACAGGATCAGGCAATCTCCGAAGACATCATTTTTAGCGCTAAGTTTGCTTGTATCAGCAAATGAGGTAAAAACAAATCTAACGTTCAGCTACATCCACTACCACTGTGACATAGATAAGAGAAGACGAGGCAATGAGCAAGAAGAGAGTCAACAGATCACCCTTAAAAGCACCAATGAAGCGTATTTACACAGGGAAGAAAGAGATGGTTTCAAGTTCGATGATTAAAGAAGACAAGAGAGACCAGTAGTTAGGACGTAATTTCCCGGACAGGCTGTGACAGAGGACTAGGCGTAACTACATACAAAAACCTCTGTGATGGTGAAGAGCCTCGAGCAGTCGACGACTGCAGATTTTGGGATCAGCCGTTAATTGTTTTGGAGTGCATGAACTTTAAGGCCCGTTTGGTTGTTGCCTTGTAAGCCGTTAATTATTAATCTTGTTGATTAGCCGCCCTAGTGTTTGGTAATTAGTTGAAAGAGTTAACTAGTTAATCCCAATCAGCTGATTTTTAGAAAGCTCAAAAAGAGTAGTATTTTGCTGCAGCCTATTATAAATGATAGATTGTGCCCTCTCCAAAACCTACAACATTAACAAAGTGGAGCAATCGTGT
>JAOSBM010000008.1:3094660-3111725 GCA_027568955.1 Erythroxylum tenue
TTAAAATCTAACAACTTATCAAAATTCTAATTTTACCTAAATCCCTCCAATTTATAATCATTAACTAAGCACTAAAAGTCCCAAATAATTCTAACTAAAAGGGAGTTACTCAATCTAACCCTCAAAATAAAGAAAACATGTTGAATGCGAATCGGGGCCCAACACATACCCTTGTCTTTACATATTATGGGGAATAAAATTTACGACATTGAGGACCGAAATATCCTTATGTCTCTAGCTCTCGTCTCCCTCGCTCTTATCCTCCTCACTCTCGTCTTCACGCTCTCGTCTTCAAGCTCTCGTCTCTCTTGCTCTTCATAGTCTTCTCTAACATTTATATGCTAGTTGCACAAATTAGGTATGTTTCTTGTAAATCTAACTTCGCCTCTTCTTCTTTTTTTCGCAATCAATGTGGTTGTTTGGCTTACCTCATCAGCCAAATAGCTTTTGTGATGCTTATTTGGCCTTCTCGTCTCTTCCAATCAACTTGATTTTCTTTTGGAATTTATCTGCTTCCCGTCTCTTCCCTGTACCAATGCGAGTATTTCTATTTAATGAAGGGTTGTAACAGCCTGCTTGTTCCCCTTTGTGGTAGTCAAGCAGTTGGGTCAACTTGTTTAAATGTGTTTGCATCAACTTGTTTGAAGTTGGAGTGAAAAATCATCTGAACTGCTTGGGACATATTAATTGCTAATTGATATGATTGAAGGGTGTCTGAGTTATCTGATTGGTATGAATTATGATGAAGATGCGTTATCTGTGTGGTATTAACATGAATTGTAGGGTGTCTACGTTATTTGGGTTATAGCATTGATTAGAAGAGTTTGTTCTCAAATAGATTTTCATTAGAGCAAAACTAGAAGAGGAAACTACTGGTAGTTAAAATTGGTTGTGAATGAATTTAGCTGTTGACAAAATTTTTATTTCTTTTAATGGGCTATATATGGTATGAATGTAGTTGGGGAGATTGGTTCCCTGTGTTATTTTCATGTCGTGAAAAATAGGAAATTTTGTTAATCATCTTTAAAGAGAATATTATTACTAGTCTTAATAGAATTTCATCCTCGACAAACTTGTTAGAGCATTGATAAATTATTGTTGGTTTTTAGATATAAAAACAGATAATAAGGCTTAAAGTAAAAGAAATAAATGTAAGGCATATATAGCAGTACATAGTCTCATGCATAAGTAAAAGGATATATATAGCAGTACATGACAGTGTATATAGCAATTGTTGCGATATAAACCACTATTGCATAACTTAATGTCTTTAGAATAGCATATTATAACTTAACTTAATTATAGTGAATTTCAAATTGAATATTGAGTAAATGGTGTTATTGGCGATTGAAACAAGCCATAATAAATGCTTTAACATGACAATTATATTTATGTTAAATTGTAAAAAGAAAACATTTAAGTTACAAAACTTCATTTACTTTAAGCATACTTTAAATCCTTTGTTTTAATTTTTATTTTAAGTTAGAATTCAAGGGATTAAGATGATTGTAATAGAAATGAAGTTGTTGCTAATTTGCAATTCCGAATGATTCATGTTAGAGATATTATAAACAGTTTTTAAATCATTATGAATACAAATATGTTTTTTTAAATGTCTTTAATCACTGCAATACTTGAAAACACGTATGCTGATAGTAACATTGTCATCAATTGTATAAACAAAAGCAAAACTTCAAGATTGTTAATATTGTTAATGATATAGCATGTGTTAAAAAAAAAGGGTTCTGGCACTGACAACAAATAGAATCAAAGCAGTAGAACACAAGATAGCACAAGTACATTTCTTAACGTAATAATATGTTCTTAAAGTAAGTATCTAACACCTCTTCCTTGCTTTAAAGACCCCAAACTTCAACTTTCTTCCTTGAAAACTTTAATTTGCTAGTTGAAAGTGACTTTGTGAATAAATTTTTTCAATCAATCTCAAACTTCTTACCATAATCAATAGTACTTTGAAAATGCCTTAAAATTCTTGTTGCTATTCTTAGTCCATTTCACTAGCACAATGTATAAAATTTACTTCCTTATCCTTAGCCACTAGGTCATTATGCTTATTATGCTTTTGCCTTTCTTTCTATCTTCCTTAAGTTGGTGTTGGGTTATTTGAGTTAGGGTTTCATTTAAACTGTTTGTTTGAGTTTTAGTTTTTATGTTCTATAATCCCCTCTTTTTAACTCTGAAAATATTATCTTCTTCTTTCTTTCTTGCTCTACTTTATGCCTTCAACTATTATGAATTATTTCATGGTTGTTCTCTTACAATGTACATTTTTTGAACAAATTTATGTAAATACACTAGAAATTTTATTTTTTTCAATCATGACTTGTTTTAGTTTGAGTTTACGTAGAAATGCCAAAAGAACAAAAAAATTGTGGCTGCCTTTAATGTATAGTTGCAGTTGTGTAATGTTGTTAGTTCGTTATTCAATTTGTTGGCATCCGACGCTTCTTTATATAGTTATAGGCCAAGGGTTAGAAGATATTTTCTAAATTTGTATGCAAATCGAGATTATGTGAAGCGAATTGTGCATGACAATGATGAGTCATATATTTCAATGGTTAGGATGAATAGGCAAGCTTTTTTTAAACTACGTGAAATGGTAGAAAGTATAGGAGGATTAAAGTCAACAAAAAACATGCTTATTGATGAACAAGTAGCAATTTTCTTACATATTATTACTCATCATGTTAAAAATTGAGTTATTAGGAAAAATTTTAGAAGGTCAGGTGAGACAATTAGTTGGTGTTTTCATAATGTTTTAAATGCAGTGATGCATTTACAAGATCTTTTGTTTAGGAAACCTGAGCTTATACCAACAAACTCTTCGGACCACTAGTGGATGTGGTTTAAAGTAAATAATCACCTTGTTACTTTTATAAGAAAATATAGTGAATGTGATTAAGGTTCCTCATTATTTTTTATTTCATTTGAATTGTAGAATTCCTTAGGTGCTCTAGTGGGACATATATCAGGGTTAATGTGCCAATTAAAGATAAACCTAAATTTTGAACTCGTAAGGGCGACATTGCAACAAATATGTCAGGTGTGTGCACACCTGACATGCAACTTGTTTATGTTCTTCCCAGTTGAGAAGGGTTAGTAATTGAAGGTCGAGTTCTTTGTGATGCAATTGACTAAAAGTGTCTCATAGTAAGCTTTCCTGTATGATATAGGAAGATTATTTGAAATTTTGTATATGAGATAATGTAAATTGAATAACTTATGTAATTGTTAAGTCATCAATTTGCACTTATTTTGTACTTAATTATCTTTAATGTGTTGAAATAATTATCCAAAATTAATAGAATTATCTTATAATTATTTACAGATGATTTTCAACACCTTAAAGACGGAATTGAATCAAAAAGATGCAAAAGAATGAAGAAAATCCGAAATTCCAAGTTTTCCAGCAATTCTATGACTAAGCGTGGGCACGCCTAAGGATAGAATAAATCTGCAGAGTAATTTTCAAAAGTCAAATTCGAGATTGTCACATTCTTTGAAGATTATATTGCCATCTTTCAAGGGGATTGACCGCCTAAAATTGGGGGATACATTATCTGAAGAGAATTAAGGAAAGATAAGGGGAAAAACAAGCATAAAAGAGAGAGGATGGTGGTTCACAAAAAACTAGACTAGGTTTTAGATAGGTTTCATTTTCTGCAGTTTTCTTTTCCAGTCTTTTACGTTTTCTGCACTTCTTCCTTTAATATTTTCATTTTCTTCAATAAAGGACCAGGGATGGAGACTTTACGCTTTGTTATTTCTTTCGTTTTCGATTCTAGTATGAGTAGCTAAACTTTTTGTCTTGGTTAAGGGGATCCGTGTTATCCGCTAGTATGGTGAGATATTTGAATAAAGTTTACGTTGTTAATAAACATTGAATATCTTTCAATCTACTTTTTTTTTCATTGAATCCATTGATTTCTAGGTGCGCAACTAGGGATTAATGTGTTTAACTGCTAGATTAACGAAATATGACGTTCAGTTTTGCTAATCGCAAGTAACAATTAGGATTGTCTTCTCTACGTTGGAGTCAGAAAATTCTAAGGAGATATTCGCTTAATTGATTGCATGTCGTACATGTATTTTGCTTGCTCATTAGTTCTTGATTCGTAAAGTTATTATTCAATTAAACCTATGATCGTATCTAGGTTGTTGTTTAATAAGAATGCTAGGATACATGTTTTTAGTCATTACACTTAAAAGAAAATATCCCCAATGTATGTTTGATAATGATTGAAATTTTATATCGAGGATCTATTTTAGGGCGATAACATCGGTGACCCAAAACTAAGGTTTGTCTCTTAATTTTTCAGATTCAATTATTTCTTTTTATTTACGATTTTTCTTATACTTTTTCTTATATTTTCGTGAATTAAAACCACCCTCCCCCCATTTTGTTACTTTGTTTGAGTTTTAAACTCACTAACCTCTACCGTTAAAAATTCATCATGGGAACGATATCCACTTACCACTACTATATTAATTTGTATTAACGTAAGTGATTTCTTTTGAATTTGGTTGCAGGCGACAGCATCACCAATAATTTTTTTTATATGCATTGCTATTACTTAGTCGACGCAGGTTATATAAATTGTGAGGGCTTTCTTACACATTTTAGGGGTCAAAGGTACCATTTGAATTAATAGCGCCAAGGTTACCAACCAAGAAATCCAGAGGAATTTTTTAATATGAAACATTCAACTGCATACAATGTAATCGAGAGGTATTTTGGGTTAGTAAAAATTAGGTGGGCTATTCTTAGGAGTCCATCATTTTATTCAATAAAGACACACGATCGAATTATTATAGCTTGTTATTTGCTTCATAATTTTATTAGGCAGGAGATGAGTTTTAATCCCCATGGAAAGTGACTTAGGGGATTATTTTCACACCAATCCAGTTGTTGAGGAGGAGAATAACCGCTATTGACCTAACTAATGCTTGGACAAATTGGAGAATTGAATTGGCACGTGAAATGTTCAATGAATGGCGAACATCTAGGCAAAATGAGAATTAACATTTTTAGGTGTTCTATTATGTTTTGAGTGTTAGGAAGTTTTAGATTATTGTTTATGTAAGTTATTGTACTCTTTGTTGTTTATGTCGTACGTTGTTATTGTAGACTATATTATGCTCATAAGTTATTAATGCTTAAGTTAATTGATACGAAGAATTTTATGAATGTTTTTATTTTTCAATATTGTTTTAATTTTGTAGATAAGTATGTCGATGAATTCCCTGTCAACTATTGATTCTCAAAGTTCAAAAGGAACAAAGAGAAAATGGAACTATGATGAGGATGTTGTACTAATTGCTTGCATGGTTGATTTGCATAATGTGGGAATGTATAATGTTGATACTGGATTTAAAGCTGGGTATTTCAATGTATTAGAAAGAACGGTAGTAACAAAGCTCTCTAATTCAAACTTAAAAGCCAAACTTCACATAGAGTCTAGCATTAAGACTTTAAAGAAAGAGTGGAGCATTGTTTATGATATAATAAGGAAAAATACTAGTGGATTTGGATGGGATACTGAAAGGAAGATCGTCATTGTTGAAGATCATGTATGGGATTCTTACTTAAGTGTAAGTATTGAACTTTTAATTTGTTTTAAGTATTTTCTTTAACTACTTTCTTGTAATTTATACAAATTATTGATGTTTTTTTTCCATCTTCTCAGAGTCACAAAGATGTTGCTCAATTTCGAAGGAAGAACTTTCCTTTCTATAGTGAATTGACTAGGATCTATGAAGAAGATCGTGCAACTGGAAATAACGCACAAATTGCTGCAGATATTTTGAAGAAATGGAAAGACAAGAAGGTGGGATAAATGAAGGTGGTGAAGATCAATATGAGCATGGTTTGCATGACATAGATGAGTCCTTTACCCAATCTCATACATCAAATCTTGAAAGACAAGCTGAAAATATTTTAACAAAGAGGAGAAAAAGAAGTAATGATATGAGAGAAGCAAGTCGTTCAGATTCTCTTATTGTTGCTGCCAGGATGTTGAGTGATGTCATGAATCAGATTGGAGATAAAGTGTATAAGAGTATTGGAACTGAAACGTATGTTCAACAAAGAGTTGAACAGTTAGATAGTGCAATGGGTAAGATAAAGGGAGATGAAAAGGATACTGCTTTAGGCAAAATTTCTGATTATCCTACACAAATGCTTGTGTTTTTCACTCTTGTACCTTCTCGAAGACTTGGGTGGGTATGGAGGTTTCTTACTATTCATTAAAGATTATGTCGAAGTTTAAATATTTTGTCTCGTTATTTAAAATAGGGCTTAAACTTATTTTATCTATTGCAAAATGTTGTAAAGTCACATGATAAGAAGAAAATTAATAATAATAAGAAATTTAATAATAATAATAATAAATTAATAAAATAATAAAATTAGTAATAATAAAATTAATAACGAGTAGGAAATTAATAATAATTAATAACAATAAGAAAAGAAAATTAATAATAATAATAATAATATTTTGATCTTTTTGTTGATTATTCCTTTGTTATTCCAGATTTATATTTTCAAATTAAACATTGACATATAAATTCTTTAATAATAAACCAAACAAGGTAATGTTATTTGATTTTATTCCTCATCTTTTCTATTCTTAAGAATAACCGTTATATTTCTTATCTATTCCAGTAGCAGTTGAACCAAATAAGTTGTTAATAAAAATAAAGCATTCATTGATTTAACAATGTTCAATTAGATATTCTGATTTAAAGGTTTGGAAGTTTATAAAAAGAAGGTTAGTTTTTGGTTTGTTTGATAAGTTTATTGAAAAGTTACCTGGATACCAATATATACACATGAAATCTTTTGTTTAAGATATTTCAATTTTGTTTTATTAAATCTTATTAATATATTTATATAAGATTTAATGAAATATGATATAAACCTATAATCGGAATAAGAAATCTGATACTTAATATACATTCAGTTAAAAATTTGAAATGGACAATGATGGGATGGGTTTTCTGGAGAAAACGATTCTTAGTCGAAAGTACAGGCTCCTGATGAGTGTTTAATCGAAAACTAGAAAAAATGGTGGCTGGAGGTATTATTTGAAAAAAAAAATACCATAATATTTAACTAGAGTTAGAACTTGGGTGAATTTCGAAAGATTATATCATCTATTCCAGTTAATCAATTCTTGTTATATTTTATTAAATCTTATTTACATATTTATATAAAATTTACACAAATATAATAACTAAATTAGGTGACATAAAATTTGAACACCCTGACAAAAAAAAATGGGTGCTTGAACCCCTTTAGAGGGATGGCAAAGGCTGCAACTTCTAGAATTCTTTTAAATTACTAACAATGGTCTAATTATGAAACGTTTTTTAATTTCTTTTATACACTAATTTTATAATAATTTAATTAAAATTTAAAATTTAAATCTTTCTTCTTATCAATTAAAATTTAAGCCAATCTATTTTTAACATTTTTTTGTTCATATTTAAAATGAAATTAAGGTCATAAATTAAACCCAAATTCGGATTAAAGCTTATAGGTCGGACCTCTTCGGTCTAAATTACTTTTTACTTACTTTGATCTAATCAGTTTAGTACTCCCTCCTATTTAAAATAAAAGTCGTTTTAGAGGAATTTTAATTATTCAAAATAAGTGTCGTTCGTGACTTTTCATGCATGTTTATGATTTTACTTTCAAAATTATCCTTTCATTTCTCTCACATCTTGATTATATAGATTACACAGATTATATTTTTAAGGCACTTCAACATGTAATTAATAAGGGTATATCAAACATTTCATAAACTTTCTTAATAAGTGAACATCCCTCTAAAACGACACTTATTTTTAATAGGAAAGAGTATAGTTTTATTTAGTACTTATAGCCTTACACGACCGCGTTTTGATCCGGCAAAGTGGCAGTCTTGCGGATAGGCATGTCCAACATCCACTATACAACTTACAAGTCGTGATAATATGCGGGACCCCTGAATTAATATCAAATGAAAAGTTGACGCGTCTTAAAACTTAAAAGACTTCAACCTCTTGAAGAAAAGGCAAGGCAGCTTCTCACGTCTACTACGTCAACAACACGCTTAAGAAAGTCCCAAATAAAACTTTTTCCCCTCTCCCTCTCTCCCTCTCCGATTTGTCATCGAAAACCCTAATCGCTTAATTCGATTCGATCTTTCGAATCATTTAAGCTATCAACTCTACAGGTTCGTGTCTTAGATATGCTTTTGTTTCCAACTATTTGATTGTTCCTGATTCAATAATCGTTTCTTTCTAGTTTCTACTGTATAACAACAGATCGGGCGTCGTCATTATGATTAGAGTTATATTTGATCTTATAACGTTGAATTCGTTTGTGATTTAGGAGATCGGAGGATTCTTTAGTCGGCGAGCTAATAAGCAACCATGTTTAACCGGCTGTTTGGAAAACCCAAGCAAGAAGCCAATGCTTTAACCACGATTGACAAATTAAATGAGGTAAGATTAAAATATGAGTTCTTTCCTGTCTTTTAATTTGATTGTGATGCTTGTATTTATATGTTATTTCTTTTTTATTTTTCCGCGCCTTAATTATTTCTAGGTTTTCTGCCGATGTCTTCAATCTAAATTGATTTTGATATGGCCGAGAATTTGGGTTCAACTTGTGTAGCGCCTTTGAAAGAAAATATACTGGAAACTTTTTAGTACATAAGTTATATGGGATTTGTGGTCTTTGACATAGTATTTCGCAGAAGTGAGACCATTGTTCGGTACTTTTTTCCATACCTTATGCAAATAACATGGAAAAGTTGCAACTCTTCGCTCTTGTCTGGTTTTATTTATATGCTTCGGGCCTTTTCTCTTCCAAGATTTATGTTTATTGAGAATCATGCAATTTTGGGCAAGGCTAACGCTTATTTTGCTTTAATTTTCTTTTTACTTGATTTGTTGGGCTTTCTTTGACACTATTGATCATGTGTTTGTTGTTCTTCTCTTGTAAAACTATTTCTAAATCGTTTGCTGTGTGGATTATAGACACTTGAAATGCTGGAGAAGAAGGAAAAGGTCCTCCAGAAAAAGGCGTCTCAAGAAGTTGAAAAGGCCCGGGATTTCACTAGAGCAAAGAACAAGAGGGGTATTGTTTTAAACAAATTCCTTGCTACATGGAAATGTTGCTTGTAAATTTTAACTTCCATATTGAGATAGCCAGAGTTTTTTTTCTTTATCAGTTATAAAGATTTTCCGTATCAATGGCTGGGTGACAAATGCCTTTGAAATTAAACACCTTTTGTTTTCAGATTTTTATTCTGAATTTCCTGTTTAAGGCATTGTAATTGGTTTCACTTGCCACGTAATTTACATCTTTGCTTCTTCTTTGCTCCAAATCAAATTTATCTGTCACGGTAATCATAGAAGTCTTGCTCTCTTGTCTGTTAAATACTGTTTGATGTTTTCTCTATGCAGCTGCCATTCAATGTCTTAAGAGAAAGAGGTTATATGAACAACAAATAGAACAGCTAGGAAATTTCCAGCTGCGGATCCATGATCAGGTAAGTTTGTATTTCAACCATTTTTTATGGTAACAACTGTATTTTAAGGAAGAAGTTTTTAAAATTTATCATATTTCTGTTTTTGTGACATAAATATCTATGTGACAGATGATAACATTAGAAGGTGCAAAAGCCACTACTGAAACTGTGGATGCATTGAGAACAGGAGCATCTGCAATGAAGGCAATGCAAAAAGCAACGTACGTGTCATCTATTTGTACTTTTCATCTTCCTAAGTTAATACTTTTCTGTAGGATGTATCCATTATATCGTACAACCATGTGGTTTTTACATTAAACATACTTGTTCATTTTACCATCTACTTTCGTCCGCTTCCATCATATCCAACTTATTCTGTGAAATCATATTTAAACACTGAGATTTGCACCTCATGCAGGTGCGTGAACTGCATGTAGTTTTATAAACATGTGGTGATTATTGTTAATTGGGCAATGAACAAAATTTCAGGAACATTGACGATGTGGACAAAACTATGGATGAGATCAATGAGCAGACTGAGAACATGAGACAGATTCAAGAAGCATTATCAGCTCCCATTGGTGCTGCAGCTGATTTTGATGAGGTCATTGTTATTAATTGATGCAGCTGGATTATTTTATAATGCAATTTAATTCAAATTGAGCTTTTTTTGAGTGCCTTAACCTTATTCTTATTTCAGGATGAATTGGAGGCAGAGCTAGAAGAATTAGAAGGTGCTGAGTTGGAAGAGCAGCTTCTTCAGCCAGCAACAACAGCTCCAGCAGCCCCAGTGCAAGTTCCAGCTAGGCAACCAGCCCGTCCAGTTCCTCAAAAGCGTACTGCTGAGGAAGAGGAACTTGCTGCCCTACAAGCTGAGATGGCACTCTGAAAAGGTTTGGATTTTTAGCCTTTTGTAACTGTATTTGCAATTTCTTTTAGTTTTGATATGAAGCTTTTTTTCTTTCTAAAGATCATTTAAGCCTTATTGTCAAATTTTTGGAAAATATTGAGCATTCTCTCAGTGAAGATCCATCAAATTTATGCTTATATTCTATGATGAAGATAAGCCATTTCTTTTATCAATTTAAGCTTTAATGTTGAGTTCTGGAAATATTAGCAAAGCTGTAGCTTTTAGCTTTTGTGCTCCTTGCTCCCAGTTTTAGTGTTTATAGTTTGATTTGTTGTTGGACAACTGCAGGTGTTATTATTGGAAGTGACAGAGGTGTCATCCAAAGATTGCCAATGTTGAACAATGGAGCACCAACTACTATTTCGAAGGCGTTCCTTTGTGCGGTGAACAATGTACATAAAATATTGGGTGAACTAAACAAAGTCCCCTTCAATATTTGTACTGTGCGTTTGGAGCTTTGAGTTTGCCATCATTTTTCTTTTGTCCTATTACAGAAGTTTCTGTTCCGTGGGGTCTTCATAGCTAATGTTATCTTCTACTCTATATTTTACCTACCAACTTGGTAAGTCAGAACTACTTGGTGAATAAACCGACGTTTCTTTTTGGGTTCAATATGCTTTTCATTTTACCTTTACTAATCAAATGTGCATTTCTTGGAGAGTTGTGTGCGCTGTATCAATGATGGGTGTAGGATTGGGATAACATAGGTTTTCTGCTTGAAGTTTAGGTTGGGTTCGATTTTCATTCTCTGCACGTGCAAGTGGGAGAAAAGATCCTAAAACAGTATAATCTGTTGAAGCTGAAATCTATACTGCGGCTTTCACAAAAAAAAAAATAACACCTTTAAATCGTGAATTTGGCGGCCGGCCGACCTGATCATCAAGTGTAATATACCATTAACGAGTAAGCTTCATCGCTTCCAAAATGTGCCAAGTGTATCTCACAAACTGATGATCTGCCACAAGGGAAATGATCACATCTTCAGTACAAGAATCTATCGTTCACCACAAATTTAGCAAAAGATGTGCCATGACAAGGGAAATGTATTGAGGGCTTCAGGAACCAATTAGAAAATGTTTATGGCGAACCTAAGCCATGCGTACTACAATGCACACTATCCTCATGTAAGATTGCAATAACGATTGGAAGTGTAGAAATCATTCATCCCACTTTGGTATCTGGTCAAGTCTACGATTGCCTATTTGCCCGGACAATGGCTGCAATCGTCGAGTCTTATATTCAATGGACTAATAAGTGATCACTCACCAGGAATTGTTTTTCTATTCAGTTCCTTGTCTGTGCCGAGTGGACCCGAAGAAGATCGTTGACAAACTTGATTCATATTTTAAAGCACCAACGCGGAACACTATTGAACTAAGCACAGAGAAAAAGGGAGAGATTAACAAACAACATAGTGAGTGGAGATCCACTGTGATTTATGAATGGAACACATTTTTTCTAATGGCTAGGATGTGCGACTTTTTGTAATGGTTGTAAGTATTATGAATACGTATACAGAAAACGAGTCTATATCGCCTAAGAATTCCCTTCGGCTATCTGATCGCCAATTGAGGCTGATGGAATCATTGGCAAAAGTTCCAAATAGTCGAAGTCATCTGTTATTCCTATCTGCAATTTGATAGAAAGAGCAAAATGTCAGCATCTAGACAAAAAGAAACAAATTCTAAAGGACCATATAGTTGTTTTTGTATATATGTATATTTATCTGCATGCACGGACTAAGATAAAAGTGAATCCAGTTTAAGTTTCAAGAGATAGACAATTATGCATCCAACCCTGTCTAGCAAACCCCTCTACACTGTCAACGGTAATAATCCTGTCTAGCAAAGACTTTAATTTTCTTGGTTTGCGTACCAAGCTACTGTGAATTGAAACTATCAAGCAGATTATGTAAAATGTCAAGATGGATGACTGCCAACAAGAACTTGAATACACCAGTCAGCAGAGCTACCAATGATTGTGACATAAGAGATAGAATCAACTGTGTGGGCAAGTTCTAAATAAAGGCATTTGACATGATGGAAGACAATAAAACCTACTTCCTTATACATGTTTTCCAGCTGTTCCTTGGCCTCAGGAAAGTTATTTGAGCACCACTGTCGTACTGTGAAGATGTTATCTGCAGGGTTAATTAACTTTATAAAATGCTTGAGTTCAGACTTCCATTGAATTGGACAGGAGAATTATAATATGTAGATGGTAAAACCTGTCCATCTATTCGCTGCTCCATGGGCAACTTCAATAGCTGTCTCTGCATCATACAATTGAGGAATCAAAATGAGCTTATTAATTATTTTTAAGTGTCCATACTCAGAGTTATGAAAGGTGATCAAAATGCATAAGAAGATAAGATTAAAATCATTTGAATAAACATAAGAATATGGGCAGCTCCTTAACTCATTGCTTCAAAAGTAGCAGGATCATTGTCTGCATAGTGGCCCATCTCCTCCTGATCAATTAGACCAATTAGAATCAGAAATTCTTGTTGATATCAACTTTGGTAGATGAAAATGATTGTGTTTTACCTTCAGTTCGTTATGCTTTAACTCAATGGATTTCAGCTCCGCTAAGGCATCTTCGCGTTCTTCCTATTAAAAATTCATGTTAGATGAAGAGCCTGAAGACTATCTAAATATCGCCAAATCTCGTGAATTTAATAAACCTTGTCATACTCACAGAATCTTCACGGCCCTTCTTTAAGGCATTGCACTGATCAATAAGTTCTGCATGCCGCTTTTTACTGCTTTGTAGATCAGACTCAAGTTTGCGATATAAATTTCTCAACTTTTAAATTAAACAAAAGTGTTTCAGAAAAACTATTGAAAACTTGTGGAAAAATATTCCAAAATGAGGCATCTGAACCCATACCTGATTTCCAGCACAGCTGGGAAGACTCCAAAAGTATACCTGAAGATTCAAAATTATGAGCCCAATCATATGCCAACATAGCTTGTTGGATGGGACACCAGAAAAAATTCACGTGTTTGCAAACACACAAATGCAAGCAGGACTGAGTTTGCAACATAGCCCATAAGAATTCACATGTTTGCAAACACACAAATGCAAGCAGGACTGAGTTTGCAACATAGCCCATAAGCACATGGTGAATTAAATCTAACTTAAGGATTCAACATGAAAAGGTTACTCACTGAAGTTCCTATCTTATCCTTTAAAACAAGGTCATCGTCCACTAAACTCTGGACAACATCTTTCACAGATTGACTAATCACGCCTTTCTTTGGGCCCAACTTCTCTAATTCCTTGAGCTGAAAAAACGAAACAAACTGTATGAATTGAGGATTTCCCAAAGGACAGAATGATTAAAATATACAAAATTGAATATGAAATTTCACACTCATGATGGTGTCTACTAAATTATTTTCATTTGTTCGTTGGTTGGTTAAACATGATGAAATGGTTCAAACATCAGTCTACAAGGATGCATTGTTTAGGATACAGGAGTGACTGAAAAATTATTGTCAAAAGACAACAGGTTTTCCTTTGTCAATCGTAGCAACATTCTGTCGAACTAGGCAAAGACCAGTAAGCCATAGTCAATTAAACATCACTACATAAACCACATAGCACTTAAAAGGGAGTCCATGCATATCATTGAGCAAAGACATGTAACCTTTTTCTTGTTATTAACGAAATAAATGTAGCAATCGGTTGAAATAAATATTCAATTGCAGTGATGATCATCTTTTTCCCCATACTTTCCAATTTCTAGCAGACAACAGAAATGCAACAACTCAACTGTAACTAAAAGAAAAATTGTGCAACAAAAGGCACATATATATCTATATATATATATATACATATATAACGTAAACTTACGAGGAAAAAGTCCTGCGATTCGTAAAATATCTGAAGAATCTTCTCACGCTTTTCTTCCAAGGACAGTCCTCGTTTCTTAGACTGCGTTCAGATTCAATCAAAAAGAGAGACTAAGCTCGGGAACAACTCACCATCACAGATTTTCCAGTACATTACACTATCAACTGATTCACCACATAAATTAAACAGAGAAGAAACAGTTGCTACTTGAAAACGGAACCAAGGGGTAGGGGTTTGAGAGAAGAGAATACCATGGAGGAAATCGAATACGAAGTCGTTTCACCTTATTGTTGAACAAGAAGAAGAAGAAACAGCTGCGTGAATAACACAAGTGAGTTTCACTCTCTCTCGATGGGAAATTTTTGTATGCAAGAAGCTTCCAGCGTTAATGTTTCCACAGGTCCACCGCCTCATTTGGCGCCAAGACTTGCCTCTCTGTTCATTTTTGAAAACATCCTGTTATTTTTTCTTTTTTCATAATATTAACATTTTTTGTAATATTAAATGTTTTATTTTTCATTAAGAATGTGAAATGGTTACGGCCAAGCCTGTACAAATTAGTCAAACATATTTGCTCTAATGGGTTAAATTTATAAATTCAAAATGTTTGGATAAATTGAATACGTATTTATCTATAGTGTCTACTTATATATCAATATTTTTATTTATACATATTTATCTATAATATTAATATTATTATTATTGAAAAACCGAAGAGGTAAGTAGTTTCGTAAACTTTCCAATTTTACCGTGGACGTCTCTAGCACAAATGAAAATAAAAGGAATAAAAAACAAAATAATAAAAAGCACTAGAAACTTGGTAACGCAGTTCAGTACACTTTGCCTACGTCTGCGGAGTTCTCACTTAACTTAATACTTTCACGAAAGTACAACAGATTTACCAAAGGCTTTTCTGAGTCGACACCACTCAATCTCAACCCTTGACACTATCTCTCAACTTCACTTCCCGTGAAAGGATTTTACACCCAATAATACGACCAACTCGTGCTAACCTCAACATAAGATTTTTTCAACAGTATTTGATAATAAAGATACGAAATAAACAACTCAAGTGATCAATCAACTAAGAACAAAACAATAATACAATCGAGATAAAAGAGAATAACAACTTTTCGAAAGGTTCAGTTCTACTGAAATAAATCTAGAAGTTGTTGCAACAACAATGGGCTTATTCACATAAACACTAACACGAAGCCATAGCTGCACCAGTAACACATTCATCAACCAAAATATACGCAGCCCATAAGGAAATCAATTATTAATCGTTGCTGCCTAAAATGGAGTTGTGCACACACACTACATGTAGCCAATCAACACGATTTAGCCAAGAAGTTGCGCACATCTAACCAAAAACAATTCAACAAAGAAATCACGCACAACCAATGAAGAATGATGCAACCAAGAAATCTCGCATAATCAATTTACCATTGTCTCATAATTTTCTACACTTCAACGTTCTCTGCCTATACAAAATCCCTTTGCCGCACCTCTAAAAATAATTCCAGCAACAATTAGAAAGAACACCGCTGTCTTGTTCACACCGATAATGGGTTACGGCAAGCAATCCATTTAACTCAAGAACATGTAAATCCCAAGCACGTCCGTCAACCAATTGCTCTTTATCTTATATCCCAAAAATCACGTAAGCTACGTATTTGTCATATGTAATTAATGCCCACTTAATTTTTGATTGCAAGACTCTCACCCAAGATGCACATCTTCTATGGATAGAATCATACACTAACTGCCTGCAAGGCGTAACTCAGTTGGTTTCGGAGGGGCAGATTTGCTCCAAAGTGTAAGGTTCGAATCCCACGACTTGCAGCGTGGGAGCAACATTCTTGAGCCCCTTGAAGGCTTTGAGGGTGGGCTCCTTGTAGGCCTGTGGGCTGCTCATCTCCCCCTTAGCGGGTCGTTGAGTACCTGATTTACATCCCCCCAGCTGCTTCGTCGGGCCGGGGTGTGGGAGGCCCTTAGGGTTGGGGATTCAACCTTTTGCTCCAATAATCATACACTAACTAGCCAAATTCCTCCACACACACGCAAGACAACTTGCCTTTATCTCCTAATTTTTTAGAAAACAATTAATTCCCAATATGTCGTTGATGCAACCCACACCGAATCCACCTCTGCCATTGATAAATATTTCCACGATATTCATCAACAAGGACTCTTAACTAACATAATATACCACCGACGTGATAATAATAGACTTTTATTTTGTGTAGAATTCTTTCACAACTATAAGTATAGCAACCAATCAATTTAAGAGCCTGTTTGGTTCAGCTTTTGGAAGCTCCAAAAGTGCTTTTTTCTACCGCAAAAGCTATTTTAAGGAAAAATGAGTGTTTGGCTGTAAACTTCAAAAGCACTTTTAAAGTAGAAATAGCTTTTTTAAAAGCTAAAATACAGCTTTTAGAGAAGCTCTAATTTGGAGCTTTTCAAAAAAGCCCCTTAAAACAGCTTTTTCGGGTAGACCTTAACAATTATAATTTGCGTCACTTACGTTTATAACATGCGACGTATAAAAATCTCTCTTCCAAGCCAAGCCAAAATTCTCTCCTCTCTGCCTCTGCTCGACGATCTGTTCCAATCCTTTTATGGTTAGGTGTTTTTTTCTTGATCTCGATTTCCTCCTTTACGCTGTAATTTATGTTCTTTTTTTGTTATATTAATTATTGCTTTGTTTCACCCACCCAGGAGCAGCTCATCTGATCGTCTTCTCAAGCAAAGG
>JAOSBM010000008.1:3160719-3178874 GCA_027568955.1 Erythroxylum tenue
GAGAATCAGGGTTCTCAAGTCGTACCTTTTTATGATGAGGTAATGAGTTTATATAGTTAATACCTGCTAAGTTTAGGCCTTTGTATGTGAATAGGATTAGGTCATTATCTATGAGTGGACCGATCGGCCCACATGCCGCTCTAAGCCTGAGCTTGGGCCTATCACAGCCGGCCCAACCAGGTTCAATTTTGAGTTACCTAAGCCTAAACTTATTCGAGATTCAATTTAGAAATATATATTGATTCGTCATTCTATTATACTAAAACAAATGCTACGTGAAAAAGACTAAAATACTCCATCTTTCGACTAAATGGTTCTAAATTGTAACTATAGTCAACCCAGATCATACGTCGGCGACGAAATTAGAAATTGACTAAAAGCGATCAAAGCAGGCCAAAATTGAC
Organism: Erythroxylum tenue; assembly: GCA_027568955.1. Lineage (NCBI taxonomy): Eukaryota > Viridiplantae > Streptophyta > Magnoliopsida > Malpighiales > Erythroxylaceae > Erythroxylum > Erythroxylum tenue. The sequence continues at coordinate 3,161,124 of JAOSBM010000008.1, forward strand.
GTGGAAGATGTTCTCCGCCGTTGAATTCCACACAGACTGAAATGAAATATTATAGCTTTGGTGCAATATTCTCTGGTGATGTGCAATTCTCACTCTATGACTGTCACATTAAGTCCCCTCCGATATATGTGTGTTGATTGACGCGTTCCTACGATTCTTTGTTTACTCCTGGCGGAGTGGAGGAGGGAACAAACTTGTGGTAAATGGGACCCCAAAATCTTTTTTTTCTTAAAAAAGTATTGGAACTGATAAGGTTGGTGTGATTAGACAGATCTTAGTGCATCGCCATATAATAATCACTTCCGCCTCCCACTTTGATGATCATTGATTAAACAAAATCATTGGGAACCCAACCCATTACCTTATTCACAGACTTTGAATATTTCTATTTCCTCCAGATTTTATAACCTAAGAAAAGGGGAGGAGAGGATGGGTTTGGGTATACCGTGCACCTTTCCGCCTAACCAATCGTCGAAAACAACAAACAGCAACTTTCTTAGCACCAAGTAGGCTATGGTAAATAGACTTTTAACAGATGTATCGAAATCAAGTTAGCTTTGGGCCAGGCCTGCGGGATCCCTAGTTGGTGTGATAATCGAGCCTTCTGTCTCAGATCGGGCTGTTGTTTGTGAAACCTTGTCAGGGGTTCGGCCTGTACGGTCCACGAAATGAACGTCCGAACCCACAGCAACCAGTGCAGGTGTACCTAACCCAATTCTGTAATTTCGTGATAATTATAATTATTCAGATTGGTCATAAATGATTTTACACACAAGAGGTTCTTTTATTGATGAGGTTAATGTATATTGACTAGGGGGATACAGCCAAAGGAGTCTGGTTAATACAACATACTTAAAGACTCGAAGAATGGATAGATACATGACGTAAACAAAATTTGAAGATATTATTGTTTGCAGTGTCTTAATCTTTTTGCTGGTATAAGCGGTGAACTTGGTCTTTTTAATCAAGGTGAGTTACAGATTCTCTTGCTATTTCGAATAGTAATAGATTGGACCAGACTAGTCTCACCAACTCAATTTAGATTAATACTCAATTATCTACAATCTGTGTTTAATACTCAATTATCAAGACTGCCCAAGCCTCAATTATTTTAAATAAAATAACATTGTTTCATTTAAAAACACAAAAATACTCGGTGTATTGGACTTATCTTGTAATGGGCTTATCCAAGTTTGCACAAAAGTAATCTCATGACGAATAGCCCTTGTACTCAATTTAGATTAATACTCAATTATCTATGATTCGTGTTTAATACTCAATTATCAAGATCAACCCGAGACTTAATTCTTCTAAACAAAATACATCGTTTTATTTTAAAATGTTGAGTCTTGGGTTGATCTGGAGCCTAACCTGGTTCTAATTAAAAAAAGAAGAAGTTATTTTATACTTTTAATTAAAAAAATTATTTTAAAAAATTTAATATCTAAACCTATGGTCTAACTTATTATTGTCAGTAGAGCTTTTCTAAGAAGAGTTTTTCTAAAAACCTAATTGACTGTTATTTAAAAAGAGTTTTTTTAAAAGAACTTCATAAAGTAGATTATTTGGCAACATAAAAATAAAAGACAATTTTAATTTTAACTATATTTTATTTTGTAATAAAAATTATTTGTGTATATAAAAATTATTTAAAGTATATTAAACAATATGCAAAGTAGAATATATTAATTATTATGTAATTTTAAACCATACGAAACATAAATGAAAATATATTTAACCAAATCTTTTATATAAATTATAAAATAAGTAAAATTAATATAAAAATAAATATTAAAACATATAAAAGTCAAATAATATTATATAATTCCTAAAATAAACGTGAAGATGAGTTTGTGGGTATTGTGAGAATTATGTGTAAAATATAAGAGCAAAAGAGACTACAAAATAGACTCATTAATTGATTTGAAAAATCTACTAAAAAACACTTTTTTAAGAAACTTCAAATTTAAGCTTTCTAAAACCTGTATTTTAGCTGTCAAAAAAGTTATATCTACTAAAAAAATATTTTTTCATTTTACAGACAAATACTCGTTTTCTTTAAAAAAAACTTTTGTGGTGAAAAAAATATTTATTAATTCTAAAAAAACTCAGCCAAACAGACACTAAACTCCGATTAGCATTTTTAGCCACTCTAATTTGAAGATTCAACAACTCAGATAACCTTTAAAAATGATGGTTGATTAAGAGTAGAAATGTATTAAAAGCTACAAATGTTATTTGATTAAACTAGTTATTTAATTATGAGTCATTGACTCTTTAAATAATTTATAAAAAATGCAATTTATTTATAATTGTATACACTTTTTTTTTTGACTAAAAACATAAATCATAAGTAAAAAAAAAAACACCCAATAAAGAAAGGCTAGAAAAACTAACCCAAGTCAACAGGCTTATCCAGTACACCCAGAACCTACTTAATAATTTATCTTTCACCTGATCGAATGGTAGATACGCAGCTATTGACTCGGCTGTGACTGTGAGGGAAGGTTGCGATATGAAAAGACAAAAGCATTTGGTGTATTGGACTTACCTTGTAATGGGCTTATCCAATACCTCTGGCCCTAAAGTTTTCACAAAAGTAAGCTCATGACGAATAGGCCCTTGTACTCTGTATCAACAATCACTTTGCTATGCAAGTATTGGGAGTTAAACGCAGTGTTTTGGCAATATAAGGCCCAGATCTAGATAGCTCCAATAAATATAATCGTGGCAACATTTTGAGCCTCCAAATTCCAAAACCGGAGTTAATTATTTATTATATAATACAGGCAACAAGCGGTCAATTATAATGACATGCAACGAATATTAAGTAAGCCCCGTACACGTGCTACTTTTCCTTCCATCTGTTCGCTCCCCCTCTTCTCCTCCTCGGCACGTCCGTTCCGTTCCGTTCCCTTCCCTTCCCTTCCCTTCCCTTCATACACCTACACGCTTTCCGTTTTAACGTCTTTTCGTACTTTTCCTTAAAACGGTATCATTGACTACGATTTCCGTATTTCTATTATATCTGAGAATTATTTTTTAATCATTAAATGTGGATGGTTGGTTGGGTGGTTATTTTACACAAATACAAAGCATGTTCATTAAGAAACTTTGTTAGTAGAAAAGCCCCTCTCTCTCCTTTTTTCTTTTTCTCTAAGGCAGTACCGAGATTCAGTGGTAAAAGGGCTTCAAACTTCTCTTATTTACCATCTCTACCAACTGTAGTCATCATTTCATTTCAACTCCGAAAACCCACCGCTTTCTCTCTCTCTCTCTCTCGCTCGCATGCACAGCACAGACCCACTTCAAATTCAACTTAACCATTTCAGTCCAAATTATACGCACACAAATTCAATCGTTTCAAATCTGGATTCGTTGAAAGCGACTTGGCGTTTTCCTTAATGAATGGCGAAGCTTTCTTTAGCTTTATCCTTGGCTCTCGTCTGCAACTTCATGTTCTACGTTTTGATAGCGATTGGCCCTCGTTTCAGCAGCAGTATTGATCCAAACGACGACTTCTCCATTATCAACTCCGATGAATTCTCGTTTCATGGCGATTACACGCCTCCGTCGCCGCCACCTCCTGCTCCGCCGCCGCACCCTCCGTCGCTGTCCTGCGAGGAGGATCTCCTAGGAATCGGAAATCTCGACACCGTCTGTAAGCTCGATACGAACTTGAATTTTACCGACGATGTGTACATAGAAGGAAACGGCACATTGGATGTTCTCCCCGGCGTCGTTTTGAGCTGTCCTGCTAGAGGTTGCTCGGTTCTTATCAATATGAGTAGCGACTTTACTTTACAGCAGAGGGCGGTTATAGTAGCAGGAACCGTTTTTGTGAGCGCGAATAACGTGACGCTGAAGGAAGGCTCAATCATCAATGTGACTGGTTTGGCAGGCGAACCGCCATCGCAGACCAGCGGGACACCGTCGGGAGTGCAGGGAGCCGGAGGAGGACACGGCGGGAGAGGCGCGAGCTGCGTGAAGGATAATACGAAGCTTCCAGATGATGTTTGGGGAGGGGATGCGTATTCGTGGTCGGATTTGGATAAGCCTTGGAGTTATGGGAGTAAAGGAGGGACTACGAGTAAGGAAGAGAGCTTCGGAGGTGAGGGAGGTGGGAGAATAGGATTTGACGCCGTGAATTCGATTGAGGTTAGCTGTAATTTGTTGGCTCATGGAGGTGATGCAGGTATAAGGGGCGGTGGGGGTTCCGGTGGAAGCATCTATATCAAGGCTCGTAGAATGTAAATTTTCTTGTTTGATTTCAATTGAATGCAATGAGTGGTTTGCGGTAATATGTATCAATGCGTGTTCAAAATGATTATTGTTATCTTGAAGGACTCAACCTAATTTGAATATAATCTTAAGTACTTAATGTGTCTTGTATATAACTTGCTGTTATGGAATAGTAGGTAAGAGCAGGGATGTAAAATGAAACTGAACACTGTAACTTTTATGCAGAAATGGCTTCTATCATTTGCTTTTCAAGTACAAATGGACTAGAGTTGTTTCTTACTGATGACATTTTAATTTGAAGAGCAGGACAGGAAGTGGCAATATAAGTGCTTCTGGTGGTAATGGATTTGCTGGAGGAGGTGGTGGAAGAATTTCCATTGATGTTTTCAGTAGGCATGATGACACAGAGTTCTTTGTTCATGGTATGATTAGGATTACTCTTCCATTTATATTGCTCTTGTTGTTGTTATTACTGGTACACGGGTCTTGGTTCTCCAATCCCTCACCCTTATCCTTTTATCATGCACGCACAAAACAGAGTAAACGGCTTTACATTCTCATTCGTAATTAGTAATTTGACCAACCATTGCAGTCATGAAATATAGCTGCATTCTTTACAGGTGGAAGGAGTTTGGGGTGTCCTGAAAATGCAGGGGCTGCAGGAACTTACTATGATGCTGTTCCTCGGAGTCTAACAGTTAGCAATAACAACATGTCCACGAGTACTGACACAATTCTACTAGAGTTTCCTAAACAGCGTCTTTGGACAAATGTTTATATTCAGAATCGTGCAAAGGCTTCTGTTCCTTTGTTTTGGAGTCGGGTTCAGGTTATTGACAACTAACATGCTATGCACATTGAAATATTGTGTGTACTTTGGCTGTGGTGTAATTCCTGTGTATTGTTGAACATGTTATGTAACTTCTATTTAGGTGTTAACACTTACTACGGAAAAGAGACACTGAAAAAATAGAAACAAATACTGTTGTTAGGTGCTGAGGGTGCAGGAGCTCTCTCATTGTTGTATGTTTCTGGGTCTCATTTACTAGATATCTTTAATTTTTTTTCTCTGTGTTGGAATATTTGCATCTCTGGCCTAGATTGCAATTGTTTGTTGTCTTCCTTGTCATATATATCTTGTCAAGACTCAAGTGACCTATTGCTTTCTCAGGGTTACAACTTCAGTAAAATCTTTGTCACTTCCCATGCTTACGTGATATCCTTTTCACTCTATAGGTTCGAGGACAGATTAGTTTATCTTCTAATGCAGTTTTAAGCTTTGGCCTTGCACATTACGCCTCATCGGAGTTTGAGTTGATGGCTGAGGAGCTTCTAATGAGCGATGCAGTTGTTAAGGCAAGTTACTGGCTCTTCTTACTCTCTGAGTATGCATAAGTTATGTATGGGCATGGTTTTTGACGTTTGATTATTTTGTGTGGTCTCATTATATATGTAGCCACTGAAGGAATATCCCTTATAAATTTTTTCTGAAACATTCATGTACATAATCTAATATATGTAAATTGCCATCTTTCTATATTACCATACATTTTAGAACAACTTTTCTAATTTTATGTGATGAAGGGCTTCGTGTTGCATTACTGAAAAGTTGATTTGGTTTGTTTGAAAGGTGGCTGCTTATCTTTTATCTTACTCCAGTCTCTGTGTTTGAATTTTATTTGTACATATTACATGTTGATTTGACAGCGATAGTTTCCGCACTTCCATGTCTTTGGTTTGGTGGCACCTTGCCTCTCTTATATTTGTTCCTACCGAGCTTCTATAGCTTGAACTTGTGGTTGTGGCATTGTTTCTACCTGGATGCCTAAGTGATATAACTTTTTCATGCTTGCTTCTCTTTACTTGTACAATTCACTATGTGATTCTATGCAGTGAAGTTGCCTATTTCTTATGCTAATAATATTCTTCACTTGTATACTTTCAATGAACTAGATATATGGTGCACTTCGAATGTCTGTCAAAATACACTTGATGTGGAATTCCACAATGCTTATAGATGGAGGTGGTGATGCAATCTTGGAAACATCCTTTCTTGAGGCCAGCAACCTGTTTATTCTCAAGGTGTAGGACCTTCCACTTCTTTTTTCTTCATTAAGCTCGGATTTTGGTTTGTGTTCTCCTCACATGACAATGATGTTCACATCTCTTTCCATCAGGGATCTTCTGTAATACATTCTAATGCAAATTTGGGACTTCATGGGCAAGGTTTTCTGAACTTATCCGGACCAGGAGATATAATTGAAGCACAACGCCTGTTTTTATCATTGTTCTTTAGTGTCTATGTAAGTGAATAGACCCTCTTCTACTTTGGTATATGTGCATATTCTTCTTCAAAGGATTTTTCCTTTTTATCTACAAGTTACATGATGACTGCATATACCAGTGCCTAACAAGGTTATAGCATGGTTTGCCACCCATATTTTCTGATGGACCTTTGTTTAATCCAGAGGCATATAATGGACTTCATGGTGAGAACTGAGGGAAAAGGTGGCTGGAAAAATCTTATGCAAGTCGTTGTTGTTTTAGTAGCTAGTTAAACTCTATGTATAAGATAATGACAAAAGTGTCAATTTTGGTTAGGAGTGATTGTTTCTGTTCCTCTTTTTCCTTCTTTTCTAGGTTTACATAGTTGGATTCGTTTAGAATTTTTGTGAATTCTTTTCTAGGTTGGTGATCACTTATTTCTTAAGTGCAACTCTCTGTACAATTTTATTTTATAAAATTGCAACTCCAGTTTGCTTTGAAATGAAATTAGAAAGTTGTCTCGGAATTCCAAATGGAGGATTTAGAAGAGCCTTTACTTGTTATTGTAACCTTAAGAAAGTTAGTTGTATACAAATGCTCCTCTGAAAGGAATGCTTGTGGACTAAAGCTTCTTAGTTGTGGTCTCTTTGAAATCATAATGTAGTAATTGCTGTGGTATCATTGGAAAGTAGATAAGTATGATCATACAAAACTCAGTTTCCTAGAATTGAATACAAAAATTTCAAAATGGTCTTTCTAACTTGTATCAGCATTAAATATGTGAGATAATAGAAATTGCACCCATCGCATGTGTTGCTAATCTTGTACTTATGTCATGAATCTTTCTTTGTAACATGAAGGCTGGACCTGGGTCTATTCTACGAGGTCCCTTGGAGAATGCTGATGATAGTGATATGTGAGTTACAAATAATAAATCAAAGAGACCGTACCATTTCATAGTTTGTGAGACATTAATTTTTCACTTTTTCATTTTCCCTTTTTTCTTTTTAAATGCTAGGACGCCACTGCTGTACTGTGATCAAAATTGCCCTATGGAGCTAATTCATCCGCCTGAAGATTGTAATGTGAACTCTTCACTGTCTTTTACAATTCAGGTTTGTCATTTGCTAGATAACCTTTTTAAGTTATTTTCAGGGTCAGACTATCAGATTGATGATTGTGGTGTGTAAACTTGATCCCATCCTCTTATGAATGCTTGACTGTGTTGCTGCTGCAGATCTGTCGAGTTGAATATATTAATGTTGAAGGACTGTTGAGAGGGTCCGTTGTTCATCTTCATTGGGTTCGAACTGTTATTGTGCACTCCTCTGGAACGATCAGTGCATCTGGGTTAGGTATGTGGACTGCTACTTTTACCATGTATACTTTGGCACCATCAGTTACCACTTTTTGAGATCTTACCATTTACAGGGAGAGTTTCATCTTAAAAACATGTTAATCCTGGTTTTAGAGTCTTTTTTTACTGTATTATCTATTGCTGGATGGAAATATGTTCTGGCAATTTTGTTCTATTAATTTGTCATCTATATCTTGAGTAGGCTGCACTGGCGGGCTGGGTAGAGGAGAAGTTTTTGATAATGGTGGTGGTGGTGGTGGTGGGCATGGTGGCAGAGGTGGTGATGGATATTATAATGGTAGCTATGTGCAGGGTGGTGTCACATATGGAGATGCTGAATTGCCCTGTGAACTTGGTAGCGGTACTGGAAATGATAGTTTAGCTGGTACTACAGCAGGTGGTGGTGTAATTGGTAAGTCGACCAGGTTAATTATTATCATGAACCCTCATGTATGATGTCCTCGAACAGTTTGTTTGTCATAACCTTGATGCAGAGCTTTGAATTTATGCCATGTCTATACTTACCCAATGGTTTTGTTGCAGCCTTCATTTCTATCACTATGCCATTGTTATGTTTGGAGTAGGTTAAAATTGAGTGGTGGTTGATTTTGTAGTTCTAGGGCTTGATGGGCACCATAATTGATTGTTTTTGAACTATCTCTGTACCAAACCTCTGTTAATTGAATCTTTGTGTCCAGTGATAGCTTGTTTTTTCTTGTGTGTCTTTCGTTTATCCACCAATCATTTTTTCCTCTCTTAGGCTTATATCCATTAACTGTTTGGGTGTGATATTCTTTTTCCTCCTGTCTTTTTGACTTGCGTAACTTTTCCTTCCTTGGAACAGTGATGGGTTCTATGGAACATCCTCTATCAAGTTTGTCTGTCTATGGTTCGCTTAGAGCTGATGGGCAAAGCTTTGGAGAAGATGTTAAAAAAACGGATGGTAGGATACCATCGAACATAGGTCCTGGGGGTGGTTCTGGTGGGACTATTCTATTGTTTATACATACGGTGGAACTAGGTTCCTCTTCTACCATCTCGACCATTGGAGGGCATGGTAGTCCCGAGGGCAGTGGAGGTGGAGGTGGGGGAAGGGTTCACTTTCATTGGTCAAATATTCCAGAAGGGGATGAGTATCAGCCCATAGCAATTGCAAATGGAAGCATCCAGACTAGGTCTGTAATCAAATTGGTTTGTCAATGCCCATAATTAATTCTCAACACCCTGTCCTGTTAATATTTGTCGTGCAATTTGTCATCACAATAATTTCTTAACACATTGACTTTTTTTTCCCCTTTTAAAAGATGCTTAAGTATATATTCCGTAAAATCATTTGAATTTTGAGCCTGTTTTCTATTTTCGTGTTCCAGGGGAGGATCTGGTAAAGGTCAAGGACATGCTGGTGGAAATGGAACAATTACTGGAAAACCATGCCCAAAGGGACTTTATGGTATCTTTTGCATGGTTGGTGTCCAAATTCATCATGCCACAAATGTTGTTTGTGTTTGATCCTTATCCATATGGTAGTTGCAAACAGCGAAGGATGAATGAACGCCTAGGATTGCATGGATCTAAAGTTCTATTCTTAAATTAATATCTCGTTCAGTATTGTAAAACCTCCATTGGCAAGTAAGCTTATTTAGTTGTACCTTACTGAGATGTCGATATCCATATCTAAGCTGGTCGACCAACAAGATCATCATGTCCATTGATTTGTCCGAGTGTTTTCCTTAGCAACAAATTGTTGTCAGTGCTTCAATATAGACTGTTTGACATTTACTATACCTTCCATAGTTTAGTGGTTGAGCAAATTGTGCTACAGGAATGTCCTCTTGGAACTTTCAAGAATGTTAGTGGATCTGATAGGATGCTTTGTCATAATTGCCCTCCCCATGAGCTTCCTAGTCGTGCAATGTATGTTGCTGTTCGAGGTACTTAAAAAAAACCTTTCTCGGCTTCTGTTTGCTAATTGATGACTGTTTCATTTTTTCCCTTCTTCTCTTCATCTCAAATTTATTGCTTGATCAAATTTTGATTACCATACTACTTTTATTTCATTCAGGACATTCCATTGAATGTTAAAACTTCCTAGATTTATGTGCTTGCTATTGTCAGTCTTTTTCTTTTGGAATCTCATTCATCCCTTTTTAATTGTTGTTAGGAGGTGTCACTGAAAGACCTTGTCCATACCAATGTGTCTCTGATAGATACCACATGCCAAACTGCTATACGGCCCTTGAAGAGTTGATATACACTTTTGGTGGACCATGGTTATTCAGTCTTATTCTCTTGGGTCTCCTCATTGTGTTAGCTCTTGTACTTAGTGTTGCGCGGATGAAATATGTTGCGGGCGATGAATTACCAGCACCTTTACCTCCTCGGCATGGTTCTCGCATAGATCATTCGTTCCCTTTCTTGGAATCATTGAATGAGGTCAATTTCATTGCTCTCTTTACTATGTTAGTACTTTCCATATGGTGTTAAATAAACAAAGCCTGAAGGGAGATGCTAGCAACACATATTGTTCTGAGGTGATGATCAATTGCTTTTCAGGTCCTGGAAACAAATAGAACGGAGGAATCTCAAAGTCATGTGCATAGGATGTATTTTATGGGGTCAAATACTTTTGGTGAACCTTGGCAGCTACCTCACTATCCTCCAGAGCAGATAGTTGAGATAGTGTAAGCCATCTCTCCAATTGCTTAGTTGGAATCTCCTGAGAAATGTATTAATTTACTAAGATATGCCGATTCTTTAGAGCTGTCGAAAGTTTAGCACTTAATTTTATAACAAGCGAGTTCATGTATCAAATAGATTTTAATGAGACATCAACATGACAGATTTGAGGATGCGTTCAATAGATTTGTGGATGAGATTAATGGTTTAGCTGCTTATCAATGGTGGGAAGGATCCGTCTATAGCATTCTTTCTGTTCTTGCATATCCAGTTGCATGGTCTTGGCTTCAGCAGTGCCGGAAAAAAAAGTTGCAACAACTTCGTGATTTTGTTCGGTCAGAGTATGATCATGCTTGCTTGCGCTCCTGTCGTTCACGTGCACTTTATGAAGGGATCAAGGTTCGTTTATGTTTTCTTGTTTTTCCTATTATTTTTTTCATGTGTGCACTTTACTTGCTATTCTTTGTAGATATGTATCTGCTTCCTAGCATTCATGAACGTGGATGAATTTGATCCTATTAGGGTTTTATGATATCAATAACTCTGCTGTGGTAATTCAGTCTCATTTGCAGCCTTTTATTTTTCGCTTTAGATTCTTTCACAGAATTGCAAATGTCTGTCGAGTTGTGGTTAATTTTAAAATTCTTGGAACTTGGCCTGCTTGTAAATAATTCCTGTTGAGCTGATATCTGCCAGAAATTTCCTTGTATGATTCTATTCTTTTGTGGATTTTACTTTCACTTTTGATCATATTACCTCGGTGACTTGAGTTACAAAGTTTCCTGTGAACAGTATTCATTAGATCTGTGCTCATTTTTGGCACTGAATTTACTAAGGGTATTCATATTTTCTAGACAGATCATCCATTATGAGAGAAATGTTGATCAGAGAGCATATTACAGTATAAAACAGGAGGCGAGACTTGAAAAGAACAATGCTCATTTGGTTCTTTGATAGTTTCACCATTGTCACCCTAGGTTGATCCACGCTTATAGTCACTTCTCTATAGAAAGAAAGTAAGCATCGGTTCCATAATGATAAGATTTACCACGGACATATAGATTTGCTAAAATTACCTGGAAGTTTATAATCTTTCTAGGAAAATAGTTTTGGCTGATAAGGAACTTTTTAAACTAAAAGTAGATCAAAATAAATCCTATTTCAGTAATTCTACTACCTAACTTCAATTCTTTTGTATTGCTCTATACTGATAGCTGTAGCTATCATATTGAAGGCAGCAGGGTTGTCCATAGAGGGGGAGAAATTGCGGGGTATCTTACCATATATATTAGGCTGTTTCCTAGCGTGGTATTCTACACTTGGATATGCATGCTTATGGATAGCACATAGAGAGAGGGAAAACTGGCAAAACTATAACTTGCGGATGAGTATTAGAGATGCATTAGCAAGCTTCCTAATTAACAAAAAGTTAAATAACTTTTAATCATTACCTTGGCTCCTAGTGATGTGCAAGTTAAACTGATGAACCTCTAATTTTGGCCTTAGTGTTCAAGTTAACATTCATGTTTTTGTTCTATAGGTGGCAGCAACACCAGATCTAATGCTTGCATATATCGACTTTTTTCTTGGTGGAGACGAGAAAAGAGCTGATCTTCCTCCTCGTCTCCATCAAAGGTTTCCCATATCTTTTGTTTTCGGAGGTGATGGAAGCTATATGACTCCCTTCTGCCTTCAAAGTGATAATATAGTCACTAGCCTCATGAGCCAGGTTTGCTGTTATGTTTAAAAATCTGTGTAAATTCTTAAAAATATACCTTTTCATCCTTCTATTCAATACGCGGAAACAAGTACACACACATTTCTGATTCTGTTTTTATTTTTTAACACACAAGTTTTTGATGGTAAATTGAAATGCTGCCAGGCTGTTCCACCAACCATTTGGTATCGATTAGTAGCAGGTCTAAATGCTCAACTCCGTTTGGTCCGATGTGGAAACTTGAAAAGTACCTTTGTTCATGTTATAAGCTGGCTCGAAACCCATGGAAACCCTACTTTAAGTACATGTGGTATACGTGCTGATCTTGCTTGGTTTCAGCCCACATCTTCTGGGTACTGCCAGTTTGGTCTGGTGATTTCTGCTCTTGAACCTGGGAGCATTTCACAGTCAATTGAAGGTCAAAATCATTCCTCGCCTCCTGAGCGACGGTCAAGGTTAGGATCTCTTGCTTTAGTATACCTACACTATCAGGTCATATTTCCTACCCTCTAATGTAGTGCTAAACATCATGTCAATTGCAGTTTACGCCAAGTGTGCAAGGGGAATCAACTAGAATACCTGAACAATGGTGATCATCTTATGCCTCACAAAAGGACTTTTGGAGGCATCTTACATTCAAAGAGCTTGAGAACACTTAAAATTAGGAGATCTATATGTTTTCCCTTCTCTTTGTTACTTTATAACACTAAACCTATTGGTCACCAGGTAATGGAAGTGCTCGTACTGGACTATAGATATGTGAACGTTTTCTTTTTTATTTTTCAATAATATATTTGCATGACTGTATGGAAGCGTGATTCTAACTCTTTTGATTCTGTGCCATTGCTGCAGGATCTTGTTGGTCTTCTCATGTCTATTCTACTTCTAGGAGACATTAGTTTAGTCCTACTTACTTTGCTGCAGATGTATTCTATTTCACTTCTTACCTTCCTATTAGTTCTTTTCGTCCTTCCTCTTGGGATACTGTTTCCATTCCCAACTGGAATCAGTGCATTGTTTAGTCATGGACCTAGGCGATCAGCAGGTCTGGCACGTGTATATGCTCTGTGGAACTTAACATCCTTGATCAATGTTGTAAGTTGTGTAGCTGCCTTTCTTTGACCTTCATTCATCATGCATGTCTTTGTCGAATTAATTGGTGACGATGAAATCAAATATCCATGATTCTCTTCATCCGATATCTGGAGTTAATTCTATGCCCATAACTATCAGTTATTAATCATGCATCAAGCTGTATTTTGAATGTGAGCTTTATGAGGTAGTAAAAAATATATTGATGTTGTTTGTTTGCCTTTAATGGTGTTTGTTTGCCTTTAAGTTATGGGTGGGTTCAGGACTTGTCTACGTTACTGGAATTTATGCATGTGCTTGGCTCTAAAAGCCTTCGCCTTTAATGCATATCATTCATGATTCATATGCTTTTTATTTTTGTTTTTTCTTTCATTTACATGTACATCTGGGTGCTACCGGTAGGGCTGATAAAGGAGGGACTATATATCTAGTAAATCAGTGAATTGTAAATCATCTCTTTGGTTCTATCTTAAACAGGTAGTTTCCTTCGTGTGTGGATTCGTTCATTACAAAGCAAACTCGAGTAGGAAGCATTTGAACGTTCAGTCATGGAATTTTAGCATGTAAGTAATCAGCAGCAGCTCAACCTACACTTAGGTTAGTTATAGCTATTGGTATGTACTATTTGAGTTATACATTGTTCGTGGTTCGAGCAGGGATGAAAGTGAATGGTGGATGCTTCCTTCTGGATTACTTTTATGTAAACTTATCCAAGCGCGACTAATTGATTGTCATGTGGCTAACCAAGAAATTCAAGATCACTCCCTGTACAGCAACGATCCTGACGTGTTCTGGCAATCGTGAAGGCCATTCTTTGAGTAGGTATAAACTAATAAATTGTGTACCAGCAACTTTACGTTTGACCATAGCAAAGTGTGTTACAATTTTCTGATATAAATCTATGATTTTCCCAGTTTCTGCACTGGCTTTTGGGAAGCTCATCAATCTCTCACTGTTTAGTCCGTGGTTTTTAAGTGGGAACAGTGAGTGTATATATTCACATATTTGTGTTCACTGGTGAACTAATTATATATAGCTCAGGTTTTGGTTGTTGTCCCTATTGTTTTTAACCATAACTAATGTAAATTTGGAACATATTGACCTTACAAAAGGACTACCTATTATTCTTCTTTGTATCAAATAGTTTAAAATGATTTGAGTGCAATATAAAAAGCTACATTTAAACGGCTCAGGCCAGCTGCTTACATTTTGAAATTGTTTGAATGAGAGGTGTTGCGTGGAAGTAAAATGATTGAATGAGAGTAGAAGCTCACCAGATGAACCTGCCCTAACGTGTCATCTGAAAAGTCCAACTTTGGACATATTTCAAGGGTTTACGTTAGATGACATGTCATGTCTTGTGTTCTTCATTATATGCCGAAATTACATCAAGGTAAAGATCTGATTCTTAGGTTATTCAAAATATTTAAATAAAATAAAGCAACGTAAAAACTTCTGCTTAGGTGAAATAGGACTTTAATATATAGTAACACATATTTTCGTTTTATAAGTCAAGTAGAAGAAAAAACCGAGTTAAATGTAAGAGTAAAGCTGGAACTTTCTGATCAATTCCATCAGGCCTGAATAGCAGTAAGCAATGTTCATAGGGAGGCATAAATAACTGATATAGTTGCACTAGAAAATAATGCTTCGAAATCAGTGTCTGTGAAAGAAAAAAGATCTGTGAGCTCCTTTATATGAAACACGGATCCAAAAACATGACATATACCGAACCAAGTGAAATTGCAGCCTAATCAGTCCTTTCATTATGATTTTTCCATGAGCTGTACTGGGCTCAGGATACTTGACTTGCTTGTCTCCACAATGCAGCCATTCATGACCATCTCCTCCAGCATGAAATGTGCTTTCTCTAAATGGAACATGATGTCTAACTCACACTGACGACAAGGAATCACGATTTAGAACAAGGACAAAGACAAAATGGGAAAGTTATCAACTTTAACATCAAAATCTTTGGACCATCGAAAGAAGATCGAAGTTTAGCAACCCAGTTCAGGTGGTAAAATGCATTAGTTCAGGTCTTACCACATTCCCGAAATGCCGATCCATGGTCTCTACCAAGAGATGAATGAACTCCAGAATCGCAAGCTCATTCTGCATGAAGAAAGGGAAAGAACATTGAAAATCAAAATGAGGGAATGCTAAAGACTTGCTTCAGGATCAGAATTGCATGTATTCAATTCACAGATTAAAAAACAGAAAAAAAAGAAGAAAAAGATAAATCTTACTTCTTCGTTGTCAACCCCAACCAAGAAGAACAGAGATGCGTATCGTCTATATACAATTTTGTAGTTACGATGCTCCACAAACGAACACTGTCAATCCAAAAATTAAACCAACACGAAAAAGATTTACAGAAAATTTGATTAAAGGGAAAGCTGAGTTTGGAAAAACTATCAATCAAGCGATCCGAGCCCAAGATCAATTTCAACAGCATAACCGATTTGACAGAAACTGAAAATTTAGAAGGAAACAGAGAAATAGATGAAACCTGTTGGTCATTGCGAGCGAGACATTTGCGGACAATTTCGCCTTCGAGAGCACGACGTTCTTCGAGAGTGAGCCATTCGTAGTACTGGGCAAGACGAGTCTGACCCTGTTTGTTCACCATCAAGACGAATCTGATCCCCATTGGATTGTATTTCTTCAAGTTTCTTTCTGCAGTTTTCTTCTTTTAATTTGGTTTTTTTCGTGTTTCCTTCTTTACATAGACGACCAACAGAAGAGAGGAGGACGATGTCGTTTAGGTCAAGTTTGGGCTTTGAAAATCCTGGGCTTCACCTACAGTCAATAGTTCCCAGTTTAGATCATAGTACACTATTCGTCATCTATTCCTCAGAACAAACCACAAACATGACTTCAGCAATGCATCACGACATTTGGTTCATAAAAAAGATAAAAAAAATATAATAGTCATTCTTAAAAATAAGATAAAAAGAGAAATAAAATAAAATAGGTATTATTTTATTTGATTTAAGGAATATAATAGATTAAAAAATTTTATGTTAATGTTTGGTTTGAAAATATAAACTTGAAATGACAAAGGAATAACTAACAAAAAAAATCAAAAAATTATTATTATTAATTATTATTATAAATTTTCTGCTTATTATTATTAATTTTTTCTTCTATTTATTATTATTATTATTATTATATAAAAATAATTTTCTTATAATTATTATACAAAACTAATTTTCTTATTAGTATTTTGATTATCATTATTATACAAAATTAATTTTTTTCTTCTTCTTTTATTATTATTAAATTTCTTATCATTATTAATTTTCTTCTTCTTCTATTTAATTATTATTATACAAAATTAATTTTTTTTCTTCTTCTTCTTCTTATTATTATTATACAAAATTATTTTTCTTCTTCTTCTTCTTCTTCTTCTTCTTAACTTTATTATTCTTATTCTTATTAATTATTATTATTAATTTTCTACTTATTATTATTAATTTATCAATTAATTTTTTTATTTTTGTTATTAAATTCTATGTTATTATTAATTTTCTTCTTCTTCTTCTATTTATTATTATTATTATACAAATTTTATTTTCTTCTTGTTATTATTATTATTATTATTATTAAATTTCATTTTTAGTATTAATTTTACCTTTCAACATTTTACAATGGTTAATTTTTCTGGTCCGACTTATGTCAACATTCATTATATAGTCGCAATTACAATATAAAATAACAATGGAACGATATTGAAAATAAATATAACATAAGGCTTTAAATTATTAAAAAGTTAGTTAAACAAAAAATAAATTTCAACCCTATTTTAAATAACTAAACAAAATAACTTCTACATCAATATAATATTCAATATGTGGCAAGAAACCTCCTTACCTACCCAAGTCTTCGAGAAGACGCAAGAGTAAAAAACACAAGCATCTGTGTAAGATGATCAGGAATTTTGCCTAAAGCAGTATCTCTTTTCATCCTTTGTGATTCCCTCTATTTTACTCAATGCACTATCTAATTGTTCAATTCTTTGTTGAATATACGTTTCAGCCCCAATACTCTTACACAATTTATCTCCAATATGATTCATGGTATTACTCCACATCCTGGCAGCAACAATAACTGAATCTGTATGACTTGCTTCTCCCGTATCATTACTCCTTTTTCTCCTCCTTGCTAAAATATTTTTGGCTTGTCTTTTAATATTTGAGGTTTGAGATTGGGTGAAGGACTCATTTATCTCATGTGAACTATGCTCATATTGATCTTTATCACCTTCATTTATTCCACCTACATCTTCTTGCCTTTCTATTTCCTCAAGAATATCCGCAGCAGTTTGTGTGTCATTTTCAGTTGCACGATCTTCTCCATAAATCCCAGTCAGTTCATGATAAAAATGAAAGCTCCTTCG
>JAOSBM010000008.1:3198319-3214696 GCA_027568955.1 Erythroxylum tenue
AAATAGGAGATATATATATATTAAAAAAAGAACAATTAGAGATTTTCTAAAGTACAAGAGCCATGTCTCTGTCTCTCTCTCTCTCACGTATACAGCACACACACACACACTCTCACAAACACCTATGATTCAAGGTCTTGACTAATTAAAGCAAAAGGCAAGAAACGGCCTTCAAAGCTGTTACTTGAGGCTCTCCGTTCAAAAGAACACAAACAACTAGCTAGCCAAAACCCATTTTCTCTATATTCCTATGTTGTATTATATAGAAACAACAATAATAAATCAATTCTGGTTTAGCTTAGAAGAAGATAAAAGCCATATGTATAGTAGTAGTAGTGTGTACATATACGTGGCAATGAGCTTTGAGTAAGAGAGACGATATCATCAGATGAAATGTATGGCTAGGTTACTTTCATGAATAAAAACAAACAGATCACAGTGGAAAGTGTGTACTTAAATATACATAAATGGAGGAGAGAAATTAATATACAAGACGAAGAAGAAGAAGAAGAGAGAAAAAGAAAGATATGGTAGGAACTCACATGGGCTTTGAGCCGGAGTGCTGATCATGATTCTTTAGCCATGAATGTTGCAGAGAGAAAGAGAAAGAGATAGAGAGAGAGACAGAGAGGAATTAGAAGGTTGCTTGATGTACAAGGCAAATGAGCAGTGTACTTGATGGACCACCACCACCCCTTCCCCTTCTTATTAATTAGAGCTATTTTAAAACTCGTTTATTTAAAATAAATCCTATTGTTTATTTTTTATTAAAAAAATTTGAGGCGAAATCTAAAGTGCATCACACTTGGATAATAATGTAGTGTGTACGAAGGCTTGCACTGGACCCACCGTGATGTGGGCCCTTGTGTTATGTTAAGATGATCAAATGGTGTTGTGTTAGCTATATGTATTCATGCTTATTACATTCTTTTGGGCAGTCAAGACTAAATGATGGAGGGACCAGATCAGAGAGATGTTTTAGCCAACAAATAGATGGCCATGATTGCTCCTTTGTCTGACTGATATCATTTTTACTTCTATACTATAAATAATATTTATTTATTTTTTAATGGTATAGAAATAGAATAAGGAATATAATATACATAAGGGTGATATAATTGTGTGGAACCTGTGAATAAGTACCTTAGGTCAGGCTTCTCTTTTTGTTCAAAGGGAAAAAGATCAGATTGGTGACATTGCGCAATAACTTTGACTTTTGACCAATATAGCAAATCAAACCTAAGCATATCCTAGACTTAGACACTGTTTTTAATTTTATGCCTGGTTCTCTTTTTACCCTATTAAGAAACTAATGTTTGCATAGCTACTCAAATTTAAGCAATATTTTAAAAATTATACTCAAAATTAAATAATTAAGACAAGGAGTTTAAGGTTTAAAAGATTCAACCGGTATTAACTAGACTTTGATATATGACTGAAAGAGATTGCTTCAAAAAAAATTGAAGTTTAACTAAAATAGAAATTATTAAATACAAAATTACTTGATTTATTTTAGTTTACAAAAAGTTATTACTTTACAAGAATTGACTGATCAGTTTTTAACTACAAAAATTATTAAAGTAAATAGAATCGGAAACTGAGTTCAAGATTTTTACGATCGAACCAGTTGAGTCGGTTGAGTTTTTTAAATATTAAATTTAAGTCTCTCAAAGATTAAAACTAAACCGTAAGACCCCCATTTCATGGGATAATTTTGCTAACTTATAAATAAAAAGTGAAGAAATATTGCATATTTTAATAAGAGTGAAAATGGGGACCTCTCTTATAATTCCACTCATTTTAAAAATATTATATAAACTATTGAAAAAACATCTTATGGTACTAAAAATTCTAAAAAAAATTAGTGAATGCTTGCTAAGTTATTTTTATAAAAAATAAAAATTTTAATATCACGAGATATTTTTAAATAATTAAAAATAGAATAATAAAATTACAAGGTAATTAAGTTTTATTATTATTGGAAGGGCGTAGGAGGATATGTATGTATATGCTGACGGTGCCTGAAAGTCCTCTACGTCCTCAACCTCTGCTGGCAGACTTTTACGGGATAGCGCAGGCAATTGGATGGGAGGTTTCACGCATAATATCAGATGGTGCTCAGCCCTAACTGCAGCGCTATGGGGAGTTTATTCTGGTCTTACTCTCGCTTGGGATCTGGGATATCGCCGGATAGAGCTTGAAGTCGATTCTGCAGAAGTGATCGAGATCCTTTCCTCCGTCGTCCTTCGTTCTTGGGCGCTCCACCCCATAGTTATAGGCATTCATGAGCTGTTTGCTCGCAATTGGATTGTTGCTCATCGTCATATCTACCGAGAATGCAACAGATGTGCCGACTAACTCGCGAAAGGTGAAGAGAAGCACTTGTGGACGAGGAATAACGAAAGAATGACATAGAACAAGATATTCTTTATTTATGACTTTTCAAGTTTTGCAAATTGGGGGCGCATCTTAATTTGTGGAAGCAAAGTTTTGTATTATTCATGTATGAGAATATCTCCTACAGCAAGAACAATCACCACTTATCCTTAATTTTATATCAAGAACAGGCAATGGCTTATTGGCCGAAAGAGAATACCATTTCCATGATATTCTTATCTGATTATCATTGATTCTACGGCCAGAAATTTATAGTTTCTCTTATTTAATATTTATCACAGATAATGCTTACTTTCATCTGTAAGAAAATTATTAAGCTAATGTTGGATATAACTTAATATCATCATCATCATACTCCGAAGAATCCCGCATTGAAGCAGGGTCTAGGGAGCCGAATAATACGCAGCCTTACCCCTATAATGTAGAGAAGCTGTTTTCAAATATAACTTAATATATTAATAAAAGTAGAGATAAAATTACGTACTATCGTAAACTTTTTGCACGCTTATCAAACCTCCAGGCACATGTTGTCTCCCATAGTAGTAGAAGAGAATGCTACTACTGCGTACATAACTTACAAGCATAAACCTAAATCTATAGTCAAAGTTGTTTTGACTCGTACGTATCACATTATAACGCTAGACCAATTGTCTGACCCAATATTTGTTGTTTTCAACCATATATGTAAATAGGAAGGATATCTTTATTGGGAAAGAAAGGGAAATGAAAGAAGAGGAAGAAAGAAAGAAAGAGAAGGAAAGCAGAGGGGTAGTGGTACAAGTAGCAGCTAACCAAACAAAGAGAAGGTGCAAGGAAGCAGCAGCAAATGCAGTGGAGACATTGAAAAGGGGAGTTGGGTAAGTAAGACTCTTTTGATGCTTCTTGCTCAACGTTGAGTATGAGTATGATCCATGTTATGTTAGGTCTATCTAACACTACTGATCATTGCTTCTGTTTTACTCCAACATATTCCTCCATTGTAATCAACAATCAAAATTGAAAACCTCAAGTTACATCTCTTCTTCTTCTTTCTCCAGTTTTGAACATTTCAATACTCTTTAACAGTTAATTAAGAAGGCTTACTTCAATAATCTGAAACTCTTTCCAAATACTTTAGTGTCTAAATTCAAAAAATCAATCTGGATCAGTATTTTTCGAAATTATTCTTTTGTTTTTTTCTTCGGTCGTGTGGTCTGTACAAGGACTAATTCCATTCAGCCAACGCAAAATACAAATAAGTAACGTGCATGGAAACTTCGGTTTTAATGAATGCTACCTGTACTATTAAACACGCATTCCATAGGAGAAAGGGCTTAGATTTCCGTGAAAACCAAATACATTCAACAGTTCATATTAAGATTTAGAGAAAATTGAACGGAACTACAGTTTGATTCAAATTCCAAAATCCAAGATTCGGAAGCTGATGAAGCAAAAAGTACTGGGTTGCTACTTAAAATTAGCTTGTACAGATTAACCTATAAATTGACATTTGAAAGGGCACGGACATACGGAGTATATGAGAAGACACTGAAGTGAAAATCATCACTATGGATTGCTACGGCTCCTCCTTCCTGAATGCCAGGGATCACCCAATTTATTGATCTACACCCTCACGGTAGTGAAAATGAATTCCTTCAGCTGAAGAATAACTTGAAAGGCTGCGAATGCACACCATCCACGACCAACTCTCCAAGACTGTTGTTATGAGAGATGTTTTATTTGGGCTTGAACTTGCGGCTGACGTAATCATACGTAGGGACATTGATCACTGCAGATGATCAATAAAAAGGACGTAAATACTGGGAAGAAATTACCGAGAAAGAGAACAGAATTCTGACTGGATGTTAAATACCATCTCCATATGATGCCATTGTAAGAGGCTCAGATATAAGCCGTTGAGCAATTTTAGTAATATCCTCCAATTTAACTTCATCTACAGCCTTCAGAAAATGCTCCACAGGTTTCCTACGACATAGTGAACAATATTAATAAGCAAAAGGTGGTACACGACGCAGATGAGAAACATTCATTGCAGAAAGCAAGCGCATACAATCACCAATACTGTTGGAAATTAATTAATTTGCCTCCTATATCACAGAAAAAACAAAAATAATGACAAGATGCCTGAATGGTCAACAACAAATGTAAAAGAGATTCAGTTTAAGTTGCATATTATTCATTCATAAAGCTGTTGGAGGAATCAGACCTAACGTGCATGCAAACAGAAGAATATGCATTGGAACATACCTCTCACCATATGTCAAGACTTGTCTACCAATATCTTCGGAAGCAATCATCTGGAACAGACAAAAGGTTGATGTAAGGAGATGAGATTAAATCACGTCAATGCCAAACTAGTTGAACCTATACTGCTCTGTCTTGATGCTAGTTATTAAAAATACCTAATGAACACTAGGTCCTTTTATATAACCTCCTTCCAACATCATTTTAGACCTTCCTGTTCTCCTTGCTTTTTCCTTCTACAGTTCTACTTGAATTGGTTCACTTTTCCTCACTAATATATCAACTGGACTATATTGGCTATGACAAATTCATCTAAGCAGTACTCCCTGATCTTCAAGGGAGGAACCACTACCTTGATATGAATGCAGTCATTCTTTATACAATTTCTCACCACAATTCCGTCCTAGAATTCTCATTTTCTACATCTTCCTTCTTTAAAACATGATTCATCCTAGCCAAATATTTTCATCACACACCAGAGCTTGTGTAGTTGCTATTTGATATAATTTTCCTTTTGGATTAACAGCAATTTTACTCGCATGAAACTCCAGCTGCAATTCTTATTTTGAACACAGAACTCTCAATAACTCAAAACACTGCCACTGATAATTTTGGGGATATCTCTTGACCAACAACTTAACCAACACAATCCAATTACTTCCTTCCAAGTCACCTTATCTTGAAAACAGAACTCTCGAGAACTCAAACTCTGACAATGATTATTTTGGGGATATCTCTTGACCAACAACTTAACCAACACAATCCAATTACATTCTTCCATCTTACCTTAACAAAGTCATCTTTAGGTTTCTCTTGACCATAACTCCCACCTACATGATATCCTCTTATTATTTCCTGCACTAGTATTAATCCTGGTTTGTTTTCAATCAGCGCCTTTGCCCAACCCATTTTGCCTCTTCTAGGGTTGCTGTGTGGACTCTCCAAATGAATGATCAACAGTCTCCCTCGATTTTTTTCATAAAGTACTGATGTTCCAAGTTAAGAAGTAGATATATAATTTATCATTGATCAATATACAATTAACAAATAAAAAGAACAATTTACATACTCTGGATTCCAAATTCATTAAAATGGCAGACTTTGTTGACTGCTTAGCACGAGATAACTGCACTGAGTCAACTGTTGAGAACACAAAATCAAAAACAAATCAGTACCAGGTACAAAGTCCAATAATTTGGTGGAATACTACCATAACAAAAGTTGGGCAGCAAACCTGCCCCAGGTGTAGCAACTTGAACAAGTTCATTGGCTGCTATATCTATTGCTGCCTCTGCAAAGTCAGAAGCCTGCATCAAGAAATTCACTGCCACTTTTGTAGCACTCACATGGCTGACATGACAGAATAACACAAAAACCAAAATCTCAAGCCTCTTCTTCAGCATAACATTTGCATTACAAAAACAAAAACCACACAAATCTTGAAAATTTTACATTATTGCATAACATTTATCCTTCTTTAGAATCAAATTAGTTTACAAACCATATCGATTTATTCATAATTTCTCCTAATCAATGCAAAATTGATATGATCAGCCAATATACTGTTGCAGTCTTGCAGATGATATGAATTATGAATAAGGCAAAATAAAAATAGCAGAAGCTACATCTGAG
The DNA here is from genome assembly GCA_027568955.1 of Erythroxylum tenue. Lineage (NCBI taxonomy): Eukaryota > Viridiplantae > Streptophyta > Magnoliopsida > Malpighiales > Erythroxylaceae > Erythroxylum > Erythroxylum tenue. The sequence goes on from JAOSBM010000008.1 coordinate 3,204,593, forward strand.
AGAAACATAAAACAAAAGATTTCTAATAGCAGAAGTTTTAAGAGAACAGCTTAAGTATTCAGAAACTATTTCCAGCAGTATGACAAAAGATCCAAAATGGTAGCTTACAGTAGTGCCTTGGATGCCAAAAATGCTGGTTCCGTTGTAAATGTCATTGAAGGCTGTGAAAGACTCCATTTGTGGATATTCATTCAAAACACGAAGATCTGATCCTCATATCAAACATATACAGGAGCAACAAAGTTAAAAACCTTAGACAGATAAAGAAAAAAGAACACAAATAACTGAAGATATACAACATAAAATTGAAATAAATGTATATATATGAGATGAAATGTCTGTAACATGAAGTGTACAATTTAGGATCAAGGATGACTATGGACTTACATAGCCTTGAGTACATTCCTTTTCCAGGGCCACCAGCAGAAAAAGATCCACCTCCTCCCATTAACATCTACAGAGTAGTTATTAAGAAGATTCAGCTATATCCAACTAGGAAAAGAAATAAGGTTCACCACAGGGAAAATATGGTCCAAAGAGAGGACAAGCGAACCAGAAAAATCTAAAATGTTGCAATCATGGGGTCCTGAAGAAATCAAATGTTACAAACCTGAAGAACTGTCAATGTCATAGCGTCTTTCAAATGGTGCCAGCCAACAGGTAGTCCAAATGCAATAGCGAAATGGATTTTCCGATCCTATAAGGGAAAACAGAACCATTAAACCCTTGATAAAATATATGATACGAGTGAAAGAATTTCATGAAAAATGGAAACAATATGATACAAACCGCCGAATCAGCTTGACAGCGAAAATCACCACCAACATAAACAGAATCAGGCTCTCTAATACTAGAAACCACCGGTAGGTCAGATAAAAGTGGCTCTGCAATTGAAACCAGTTCCTCGTGCTCAACACCGGTAGCTGCTAGTACAATCCGAGGAGCTGTATAATTTTCCTGTTCTCAAAGCGAATCCAGGCAATGATTGTTAATACTTGAGAGAACTAAACAACTATGTTGAGATAATCTTACTTAGTAGCCAAAATTCACAATAAGAACAAAGCATCATTAGATTTACAGTTACAAAATCCTCCAAAATTGTGCTGTTCAATCTATTTATTGAAGACTCTGTAGCCAACAAAGGATTTGCCAATGCGCCTGAAAAGCCAACTGAATGAAGTGCCTCTGAGAGCAAGCCTTGTGGATTTTTAGAAGCTTCGCTGATCTCAGCTTTCACTTTTTCAAGCTGTGATAGCAGAATTATTATTCTATAAGCATGCATTTTTTTAACGAATAAGACACTGGATCGGATCATCAGCAACAATGAGAATCTTACTTGTGTGTTGACCTCCCAATCAAGAAAGGCAGGGTTTCTAACACTGTCAACCAGTAACTCTACCATCTGTGGAAGATAAGTCTTCAGAGCATCAAAAGTGTAGCCCATCTGTTCCCTAGAAGCTGAGGCTTGCACATTGCCCCCAACTGCCTCCACTTCTCGCACAACACGCAAGTGACTGCGGTTTCTTGTGCTTTTAAAAGCCATCTTCTCCAGCAAGTGCGTGGCCCCAAATGAATTTGGTGTCTCATATATTGAGCCACAGTTAATGTATAAGCCAACTGATGCTGCAGGACTCTGGTATACAAAATTGATTATTTCCTAGAATGGAAAAACTTATAGATAATAGATTTACAAACACGATATATCATCAGACATACCGCTGATGTTTCTGAGGCAATTTTAACCCCGTTAGAAAGTTGTGAGATCTGGGTTTTCCCAGGCTCGACATGATCAGGAAATGAGGCTGGGTGTTCAACTCCTGCAAGTGGGAAATCGAGAGGAGGCAAGGAATTGGATTTATCTCCAAGCAACCAGCTGAAAAGTCCACCTGAAGTGGATGATTGCCGAGCAACTGCACTTGAGCTTGAACTTAAATACCTCGCAGGCAACCTACTGCTTGTACGGCCCTGCTCACCCAGTCCAATACAAATAAGAAACATTTCAATAGTAAAATTAATCGAACAAAGTGGATAGAAAAAAAGTTTCCTACCAGCTACATAACAAGTGAAACAGAAATATGAACCAACATATGATTTTAAGCACCACAAAAACCCTATCCAACGATAGACATCACATTCAAATGCAAAATTCCTAATAAGAGCAATGGTTTTGAGTGAATTTCGGACATTAATGTTGTACCCAAGAACGACAAATATACAAGGATCAAATATTGTTCTAATCAACTAACAGTAAAATTTCTGAATCTTATAAATTTCTCATCGAGCACCCATCATTTCTTTATCTCATTCTACTTTAGTCACATTCTGTATCACCAAGGGATCAGTAGATGGAAGATTCTATAGCAGTGGCACAGCGACAAGTGGCTGAATGAATACGAGTGCGTAGGATACAGAAACGGTATGGGAAAGAATAAGACTAGGAGGAATGGAAGTTTAGCTAATGAAAATCCTATTAAGGTTGAGCCTTAGGCTGGGGAGAGAACTGGCCTCTCGAATAGCCGGAATGCGGGATACTGCATTATAGTTCCTTTAAGCTATTGTATTTCGGATTCCATTTTCGAGATATACTATTCTACTGCTTGAGGGGGCTGAATCAATTTTCTAGTCTTCAAGCCCCGTGACATTCTAACATGTAATCAAATGATACCGCAGGCCAAGTTGATATATCACACACAAGTAGCGAGCAACAATCACACGTAACGAGAAAAATCAAATTTGAACATCGAAAAGGAGTACTGTGGTAAGTTTTATTTGGGAAAATTTGCGAACTAACCTTCAGAGCCCTAAGACGTGAAGCCGCTGTTCTGTACATGGTCGATCGATGGGTTACTGTGAAACCCTAAGCAACGTACGATGTGTCGCCTGCTTCTAAGTTTGATTCAACCGGGAAGATAGCGAAGGTGCTGCGTGAGTTGACGGTTTAGTTAGGTTTTGGGCGGGCCCAACAATTGGGTGGTTGGTTCGAGACTTGGAAGGGTGCACTTTAGACCCAATCTAAATTACCATATGTTTTCTATATTATATGTATTACACTATAGCAAATTATTTACACAGAATGCAACCAACCAAGCTGTCCACGAGATTCACTGGAAGCACTCCGGACACCCATCTACAACGTTACCAAAAACAGCCACCGGAATTTTAACCTTTCCCACTTTGTCTAAATACTGACTTAATTGAACTCTCTCAACTAAACTGGTTCCGATGGACATGCCGCGAAGAAAATAAGTATATGTGAAAGGGACGAAGATCCCTCCTCCCGCACCTATTGTCCAAAGCAATCAACTAAGCTATAGTGCGGTGGTCTTAGGCCACTCTGACCCTGGCTCTAGAGCGAGGGACCTGCAATGGCCCAAGGAGGAATTAATTGAAATAGTGTTGATGGAGACATTTCCATCATCTAAGGCGAATACGGAATGGGACTCGAACTATCTAACACGTTCAAAGGGAAACTAGACCAAGCCCGGGCAAATGCAGTCGTGATCAAATTATTAGGTCAGAAATTGGGTTTCAACATGCTCAAATCCAGACTAATTACATTGTGGAAACCTAAAGGCCCTATGAAATTGGTCAATTTAGACAACGAATTTTACCTCATAAATTTCATGGAGGAGGAAGACAACATTCAAACTCACACACAAGGCCCGTGGATTATTGTCGGCCACGCCTTCTCAATCCAACCTTGGTACCAGGAATCCCGTCCGTCTACTAGGAAAATCACGCATGTGGTGGCTTGGGTAAGAATCCTCGAACTCTCTATTGCCAGGTACCACTCGTCAATCCTCACCACCCTTGGTAATTTTGTGGGAAGAATAGTCAAAGTTGATAGCAACACTCAACATACTCACCGAAGCAAATTTGCACGGGTAGCTGTCGACCTCGACCTCAACATACCGCTCAGATCCATTGTCGAGCTGGACGGGGAACCCATCAAGGTGACATATGAGGGTCTGCCCCAAATATGCTTCTCTTGTGGCCTGGTCGGACATGGAGACTCGACTTGTTCCTCACGCTCAACCGAACAAACTGACACCGCGTCCCCCACTGATGGCCAACAAATGACAACTCACCTAGAAAGACGCGACAAAGCTCCTTCTGGAGACACCAGACAATCGGATTTCGAGCCTTGGATGCAGGTCCAGAGATGCTTGCGCCGCCCTCCGCCCATCCCAACGACGCAACGACAAGACAGGAATACCACCTCCTCCCACGTGGGACTACAAGGCTCGCGCTACACGACTCTGACAGGAATAGAGCCGTTAGACTCTGCAACGGTCACTACACAATTGACTGAGGACACTACCCACCCCGCAAACCACAATACGATGACAAAGAATAAAGGTAAGGCAAAATCCCTAAACCAGACATCGGCTAAAGAGCCCCGACTGAAACGTGCGTCGATTAATACAAGCCAAGGGACTTTTAACTCAAGCCATTAGACGACGACGCACGGTGCACCTCAACCTTTATCTATGGGCCAGCACACCACCCTTCCCCTCTAGACCAAGGCCGATGTTGGCCCAACCTCTCCATCGCTCCTTGCCCAGCCCACCTCACCAGCGACTCAAAGCCCACTTCCGAACCATGTGACCCTATCCATCCCCCATCATGCCGAAGTATTAATACAAGACCAGTCAATCACGTTGCCCATACAAGCAGGCATAGGTTGTCGGGACATGGAAGCTGAGCCCAATGAAGACTGTTGTCATGAGGCCTCATCCTCGACCAGTCAAAACCACATGCTACCCCCGTCGCAACCACCTGACCCGGGTAAAGATTACTCCAGTCCATGAAACAAATATCGAATCCGATACTTAGATGGAGGAGACTCCACAGGATCATTTGACAATCTAGTGTCGGGAGTTGACTGATAATGCAGTCAACTCTATTGCCAAATAGCTGCTCCTCCCTAACCCGTTGTCATGTCGGTCTTAATTTGGAACTACCAAAGGGCTGGAGGTAAAAACTTCAAGCCTATTATCAAAAACTATATTCGCATCCACAAATTGATTCTTGTCGTTTTGGTAGAGCCCCGTACAAGTGGGGTCTGAGCGCTGAAGGTTATTAGGAGTTTGAGTTTTGCCCTCTCATTTAGGGTGAAAGCCAAAGGCTATTCCGGGGGTATCTGGCTTCTTTGAAAAGTTGATATTGTGGTCTGAATATTGCTCGCTCATTGCCAATTTGTGCATGTCAATATTGCGTGGGACTAATTGTCTTTTGACTTCACTGCCATCTATACAAGCCTGACTTACTCGTTACAAAAAATTTTATGGCAATATCTTTGAAAAATTGCCAGGATCACTTATAACTCTTGGCTACTGGGTGAGGACTTCAATGCCAAACTGGAAAGCATTGATAAACGTGGAGGATCTCGTCTCCAACCTATCGTTAAGTCACAATTCAGAGACTGTGTGCCCAATTGTAATCTTCAGGATCTAGGATTCTCAGAGCCTAGATTCACTTGGAGGCGAGGCCAACTGCTTGCTAGATTAGACTGTGCATTCTGTTCAAACACTTGGCATTCTTCGTTCCCCCACACTACAGTCACCCACCTACCCTTCCTGAAATCTGATCATCTGCCTATCCTCATTACTCTTAATAATAGCACGAAACCTCCTCCGTCGATTAAGTTGTTTAGATTTCAGTCAGCTTGGCTCACCTATAATTGCTTTGGCCAATTTGTAGCTAAAAATTAGACCCCAACAAGTCATGATTTAAATGGCGCGATCAGAAGTTTCTCGGAAAGATTACAGGTTTGGAACACTACCACATTTGGCAATATTTTCCACCGGAAGAAGCGACTCATGGCAAGACTTGAAGGTATCCAAAAACGTCTAAACGACTCAGACTCAACCTCTCTCCGAGAGCTTGAGGAATACCTTCGGTTTGAATTGGAGTAGGTCCTGTGCCAAGAAGAACTCTACTGGTATCAGCGATCCAGAAGCCAATGGTTAATGTAGGGAGACAGGAATACTAAATACTATCATGCCATCACAAAGACCAGACATCGACAAGCGAGGATTACTTCCCTGAAGGATGATAATGGCAATGTAATTTTAGATTCAACGAGCCTCAGACGTTTAGCTCAGCATTACCTCGAGACTTTATATCGGGTCGAACACCACCATCCCACAACCTGGCACCTCCATGGTCACTTCCCTCCCCTTACTCAACAAGCTCATGAAGATTTGGGTAGTCCTCTCAGTCCTGATGAAATCAAGAGCGCTTTCTTCAGTATGGTTCCCAACAAGGCACCCGAGTTTGATGGTTTCACAGCTCTTTTCTACCAATCTCAATGGGATATTATCGACCCCTCTTTGTCTTTATTCATCAACGAATTTTGGGAGTCAGAACTCAATCACACAATAATGGTACTTATACCTAAGATTTCGTCCCCCACATCAATTACGCAGTTTAGGTCAATTGCTTTATGTTCAGTGCTATACAAAGTGATTACTAAGGTCATTGTGAATAGATTTAAACCTTATTTAGATGATCTGGTAGTTCCGACCCAATGTAGTTTTGTCTCAGGGCACCTGATCACGGATAATATCATTATCACCCAAGAAGTTATCCACATAATGAAAAGGAAAATAGATCGGAAAGGGATAATGGCTTTAAAAGTGGATATGGAAAAAGTGTACGATAGGTTGTCATGGGATTTCATCCAAGATACACTAATCGACGTCAGAATTCATGAACTATTGATTAATCTCATAATGAAGTGTGTTTCCAGTGTCTCCTTACAAGAACTTAGTGTCGCCTTTAGCACCTCCCGAGGTATTCGACAGGGCGACCTCATATCTCCTTACCTCCTTGTTCTGTGTATGGAAAGACTAGGTCACTCAATTACTTAAGCAGTGACCCACGGCCGCTGGCAGTCTATTAAACTAAGCAGAAATGGACCACCTCTTTCTCACCTTTTCTTTGCAGACGACCTCATCCTATTCTTCGAAGCCTCACTTGAACAAAGTGATTGTCATTAGGGATGTCTTAAATGCTTTCTGTGCTGCTTTAGGGCAACACATCAGCCAAGACAAATCTAGATGCTTTTACTCCAAAAATGTTCCTCATTCGACGACAAACTGCTTAAGCAGAGCTCTGGGTTTTAAACAGACGAATGATCTCGGTCGATACCTTGGCATCTCTCTTCTACACGAAAGAGTCAGTAGAAGAACCTATCAATATATTCTTGACAAGGTTTAACAACGTTTATCAGGCTGGATGACCAACCTTTTGTCTTTGGCAGGACGCAACACATTGGCTCAATCAGTCATAGTGGCTCTTCCTAGTTATACAATGCAGACGGTCCGGTTGCCCCGCAAACTTTGTGATGAGCTAGAGAAATTAATGTGCCAATTTTTATGGGGTTCATCTAATGGGAAATAGAGGATTCACCTAGTCAATTGGGAGGAAGTCTGTAAACCTAAAGAGATGGGGGGTCTTGGCATTCAGAAAATTCGAGCAACCAACGATGCCTTTTTAGCGAAGTTAAGATGGACTCTGCTTGCTAAACCGAATGCATTATGGGTACAAGTCCTCTCCGCCAAATATAACTTTAATGTCAACACTATCTCCACCTCTTTGGATGCCACAGGAGGTTCAATGATCTGGAGGAGCATAAAGGCGACTTGGCACCTAGTTCTATAGGAAATGAAATGGATGGTAAGAGATGGCATTAGAACTCGATTCTGGTTAGACCCTTGGATTTCGGGAACAGGACCCCTTATTTCCCATGTTATAACCCCAATCCCCGGTTCCACTCTTAACCTCAATGTCTGGCACTTTGCAAACATAGACGGGAATTGGAATTGGGAAGCTTTTCAATCTTATCTCCCGCCGTCTATTTGCAGATTAATAGCAGGTACGGTTTCCCTCGAAGCCTTACTTAGGGCAGGATAAGTTAATCTGGGAAATTTCTGACACTGGCCAATTCACCGTAGCGTCCACTTATTCCATGAGCACGGATCATGACGATGCCTCAACCCATGGCGTCTGGAAGGTAATCTGGTAATGGAAGGGCCCACAACGCAATCGCTCCTTCATTTGGCTCCTTGCTCACGATCGGTTACTCATGAATCAACGTGTCCGTAAGCAATTCACTATGGATGGCGCTTGTTATCATTGTAGACTTGAGGAATCCTCGATACATGTCGTGCGCGAATGCATCAAAGCTCGCCAAGTGTGGACTACCTTCCCTCCACATATAGTTTCCGATGAATTTTTCACTAGGCCGAATAGGAAATGGCTCATCCAAAATCTACAACACCACCATCGAGTCCTTGGGCATGACTGGTCGATTCTTTTTGGCATTACTTGTTGGTTACAATGACAATGGAGGAATATGATCCTTTTCGATGCACAGTTTAATTGGCCTTTGTTGGACCAATGGTGGTTGACAAAATAAATTCCTTAATGTTTTGATAATAATAAAATGTATAGAATTTGTAAGAAATTCATTTCAGGTGTTTTGGATGAAAAGAAATCTAGAAGGGTTTATAAATCATTAAGGAATCAAGAAGGAAACAATTTTCAACATGATTGAGTCATTAAAAATGAAGATTTGATTAAATGTATCCGTTGGAGGCAGCAGCAAGTCAACCAAGTATAACACAAGTCGACTTACACTACATAAGTCGAGTTATCAAAGAGCGGAGATGAAGTTTTTACGAAAAAACATTATCACAAGTCGACTTACACGTAACAAGTCGACTTATTAAAGAGCGGAGAAGTTTTTACGAAAAAACGTTGTCACAAGTTGACTTATGGAGAAGGACAAGTCGACTTATACACTCAACAAGTCGACTTATTGAAGAGCGGAGAAGATTTTACGAAAAACGTTATCACAAGTCGACTTACACTGCACAAGTCGACTTATGGATAATGACAAGTCGACTTATACACTCGACAAGTCGATTTATGAGTCCAGCAGACAGTTTCTGACAAAGGCAATATTTTTGCAACGGCTATAATGTTATATGGAGAATGACAAGTCGACTTATACACTCGACAAGTCGACTTATGAGTCCAGCAGACTGCAACGGCTATAATATTGTTAGTAACGGCTAGTAGATGTTCCAACGACTATATTCATTCAAGTGGGCTGCAAATAAATAGATGAAGATCAAGGGAAAAAGTTACTAACGTTCATATAGCCAAAAACAACATACAATTCTCAATATCTGCTCTCTATTGCTCTCACATCATTTCCAATCTGTTATTGAGCACTATTCTATCATCTTTATCTTTTCATTATTTGTGAGTTTGAGTGATTAGTGATTAGTGATTAGTCACTTGTGAGGTAGGATTTGTGCCGCAAAACAAATCGATTGTAAAGGTAGCTTGAGCCAAAAAGCAAGTGGGTTTGTAAAAGTTCGCACTGAACTAAAAAGTGTACAATATAGTGGTTTGCCAAATCCTAAGTGGAAGCTTAGGTAGAGGACGTAGGTCGTAGCATCAAACCTCTATAAAAATAGTGTTTGCTCTTCTTCCCTACTCTTTGCATTTGATTTTAATTAAATTGGTTTTGTGTGAATTAACTTCTAATTTTATTGTAGAACTTTACGAAAAGCTTTAGAGATATATTCAATCCCTTCTTCTAGATCGTTTACAATTGGTATCAAAGCAGAAGTATCCGGGATGGCACACAATAACCTAGCGGAAGAAGGTAACACTAATAATCGCCCTCCTTTATTTAATGGTTCTAACTACTCTTCTTGGAAAAATCCTATGAAGTATCATATTCTAAGCGAGGGAGTAGAATACTGAAAGATCATCATTTTTGGTCTTCAAGCTCCACTGAAAGAAAATGGTGAGATGAAAACGGAGCTGGAGTATGACGACAACGATTGGAAGCAAGCGTACATCAACGCTAAAGCTATGAAATTGATATATTGTGCACTAACGGTGGAGGAAAGAAATCGAGTGAACTCTTGCACCAGTGCCAAGGAAATGTGGGAAAGACTTCGCATCACTCACGAAGGAACTAATCAAGTTTAGAAGATGAAGATCAACATGCTTCTCCATGACTATGAAATGTTCGTCATGAAAGAAGGTGAGTCTATTTCCACTATGCTTGATCGTTTT
>JAOSBM010000008.1:3214796-3226376 GCA_027568955.1 Erythroxylum tenue
CAAGCTCTTTGGATTAAACATCAATTGCTGGACTATGGTATTGTGGTTAAAAATATTCCTATTTATTGTGATAATACCAGTGCTATTTGTTTGAGTAAAAATCCAATTTTGTATAGTAGAACAAAGCATATAGAAATTAGACATCATTTCATCCGTGATCATTATTTAAAAGATGACATTTGTTTGAAGCATGTTTCATCTAGTGAACAATTAGCAGACATATTTACTAAACTTCTTAAGGAAGATGTGTTTGTGAATATTAAGTTGAAACTAGGCATGTGTGATTTAAATTCCTTTGGTTGAATTTAATTTTGCCTGTTTTGTTTGTTTACGAATTGCCTTTGCAACTATTGGTTTTTGATTCTGACAAAAAGGGGGAGTAAAATATGGAAATTGATAATTGGTAAGAAAACTGATAATTGGTATAAAATTTGGAACTTGTTAATTGGTACCCTTTGATTAATTAAGGGGGAGTATGTTAAAATTCTTTGCTTTGAAATTGATTTCAACTTCCTTTTATAAATTTTTACAAGGTTATTAAATTCAATGATTTACATAATTAAGGGGGAGACTTCTAACCAATGTGACAAGGCATAAAACCTTGACCATTGTTCATTCGTTTTTAATTTCTTTCAATTTCTAAATATTTTGTCATTATCAAAAAGGGGGAGATTGTTGGACCAATGGTGGTTGACAAAATAAATTCCTCAATGTTTTGATAATAATAAAATGTATAGAATTTGTAAGAAATTTATTTCAGGTGTTTTGGATGAAAAGAAATCTAAAAGGGTTTATAAATAATTAAGGAATCAATAAAGAAACAATCTTCAACATGATTGAGTCATTAAAAATGAAGATTTGATTAAATGTATCCGTTGGAGGTAGCAGCAAGTCAACCAAGTATAACACAAGTCGACTTACACTACATAAGTCGAGTTATCAAAGAGCAGAGATGAAGTTTTTACGAAAAACATTATCACAAGTCGACTTACACGTAACAAGTCGACTTATTGCAGAGCGGAGAAGTTTTTACGAAAAAACGTTGTCACAAGTCGACTTACACTTCACAAGTTGACTTCTGGAGAAGGACAAGTCGACTTATACACTCAACAAGTCGACTTATTGAAGAGCGGAGAAGATTTTACGAAAAATGTTGTCACAAGTCGACTTACACTGCACAAGTCAACTTATGGATAATGACAAGTTGACTTATACACTCGACAAGTCGACTTATGAGTCCAGCAGACAGTTTCTGACAAAGGCAATATTTTTGCAACGGCTATAATGTTATATGGAGAATGACAAGTCGACTTATACACTCGACAAGTCGACTTATGAGTCCAGCAGACTGCAACGGCTATAATATTGTTAGTAACGGCTAGTAGATGTTCCAACGACTATATTCATTCAAGTGGGCTGCAAATAAATAGATGAAGATCAAGGGAAAAAGTTACTAACGTTCATATAGCCAAAAACAACATACAATTCTCAATATCTGCTCTCACATCATTTCCAATTTGTTATTGAGCACTATTATATCATCTTTATCTTTTCATTGTTTGTGAGTTTGAGTGATTAATGATTAGTCACTTGTGAGGTAGGATTTGTGTCGAAAAACAAATCGATTGTAAAGGTAGCTTGAGCCGGAAATCTAGTGGGTTTGTAAAAGTTCGCACTGAACTAAAAAGTGTGCAATATAGTGGTTTGCCAAATCCTAAGTGGGAGCTTAGGTAGAGGACGTAGGTCTTAGCACCGAACCTCTATAAAAACAGTGTTTGCTCTTCTTCCCTACTCTTTACATTTAAATTTAGTTAAATTAGTTTTGTGTGAATTAACTTCTGATTTTATTGTAGAACTTTACGAAAAGCTTTAGAGATCTATTCAACCCCTTCCTTCTAGATCGTTTACAGCTTTCCTCACCAATTTCTATCATTTTGTCTTATGCAGGTCTGCTCCACAATTCAACCATGTGGCAAAGTCGAGCTGATACTTTCGATTATCTCCCTCGACAAGAGCATCTTATCGGATGGAGCAAACCTCCCACTGGATGGATAAAGCTAAACACAAATAGAGCATGCAAATGGTTCTCGTCCTCAGCCACCGCAGGCAGCCTTCTACGGGGCAGTGCAGGTAACTGGCTTGGAGGGTTCACACAAAATATTGGATGGTGCTCATCAGGACTGCGAAACTCTGGGGTGTTTTTATTTGTTTATGCTCGCGTAGAATCTAGGCTATCGACGGATCGAACTTAAAGTGGATTCTTAAGCGGTGTTTGATACCCTCTCTTCCTCCGACCACCGATCCATGACTCTTAATCTCATAGTTATAGGCATTAACAAATTGTTTATTAGAAATTGGACTGTTATTCATCGACATATATATTAAGAGAGCGACAAATGCGCCGACTGGCTTGCGAACTATATAGGTCATTTTGATATAAGAGTCACTTATTTTGATACCACAGCCGTTGGATATCACCTTATTCTTTTAGAGAATATATTAGGCATCTGTTTCCCTTGACTTATTGCGTAATATGTTTCGTTAGTTTCCACATTAAAAAAAATTATTTACACAGAGACGGCCATTGACAGAAAAAGGTAAAAGTTAATAGTACCTTTTTCTAATGAGGAAAAGGTCCCAACTGAAAACATGTGACAACTGCTAAGAAGTCCATGATCTGACCTCACCTATCAGGCCTAGATCTAAACCTCGTGCACTGTCTGTCTTCTGGTTAGTTATTTCTTCATTCAACCAAAATAATGCATTAAAAGTCACGCGACGAATGTGACTCGTTTCCACTCCCTGCCTTTCCATGCTTCCCCATGCGGAGATATGACGTTCTAGAGACACGCGTGTTACATACTTTAAGGTATTTACGTACATATTTTTTATTTTAAGGTCAGAGCATAAGAGTTAAGATCTCTAATTTTAGTAAAATAAAATCTATCAATACTAGTTATAAAAAAGATATAAATAAATAAAAAGAAGGCAAATTTTGGCGGCTAAGCTTTCTAAGACAAGCAATTCAGTTGATTTCAGTTATTAAGAAATTCCGAACCAACCGAATTCCGACCCGCAACCTCTTAATATTTCCCGCCAGAAAAAGTCAACGATCACGCCATCTGTTTTGCTTTTCTTCCACGGGAGGGAAGCCACCGTGAACGGCTGTTCGCTTTTTAGCTTTTTAGGAAACTTCATGGAAGATATTTTAACTACCTATATAAGAATATGAGAATCTAGAATCTAGGATCTAGAAGTGCGTAAAAACATTTTCTGTCTTACTTTTTTCTTTTGACAAGTAAAACCTTAAAAATTCTACGTTAAAAGAAAAGAAACCACAAGGAAAACTGAGTTCTTGCCACCTGTTTTATGTTTTTTTTTTGTTTGCTTATAAATACCTTTGAAAACCCAAGGGAATCCAAAGAAGCAGGAGCATAGAGCCCAATACAAGAAACGCTTGTTTCGTAACGTTGTGTTTATAATTTGTTTTCTAATTTGAGAGGTTAACCTTTTCATCTGGTCAACGTTGTCTCCTATAAGGATGGGTGTAAGTTTGTCCTCAATTTCAAACTGTGTTTTGATGCATGTGCATGGATTCGATTTTGTCTCCTAATTATTTGGGAGCAATAGGTTCGTTGAATTGGAATCCACCACGTTCTGCTGCTACTTCCGGGAGGAAATCGTCTGCGGTCAGTTTTGGTGGTTTGGGTTTAGGCTCGGCTTTTTGTGTTTCAGTTGGATCGTCGACGATTGTGATGGGGTCCACCAAAGACAACTCCAAGCCCAAGATCGTCGCCGGCGAGTACGGTTACGTTCTTGAAGATGTTCCTCATTTAACCGATTACCTTCCTCATCTTCCAGTACGTTGGATGTTTCTCATCTTTTGCCTTGTCGTTGATCGTTTGCTGTTTTATTACTTACTTGATTGAAATTTGTTGTTTTTGATTTGCTTCGCAGACTTACCCTAATCCTTTGCAAGATAATCCTGCTTACTCGGTTGTTAAGTAAGTTCGTTTTGTTTTGATCTTTTGGTTCAGCTTTTTGTTTATTTATATAATTAGTTAATACTAATTCTTCTGCTTCTAATTTTATTATTTTCCAGACAATACTTTGTGCATGTGGACGATACAGTTCCACAAAAGGTTAGTCTTTCACCATGGAATGGCTCTGTTTTTGTTTTTTCTTTCCAATCTTCTGCATTTAATGGATAAAAGAAGAAATTGGGTTCTCACTAGTTGGACAGATGATGCTTGTTTGCTCTATAATCATTTTCGTTTTGTTTTCAGATTGTGGTTCACAAGGACAGTCCTAGAGGGATACATTTCCGACGTGCTGGACCTCGTCAGAAGGTATGTTTTTTTCTGGCAAGATATGAAATGAAATGATCATTTTTTTAATAGGGATGTCTTGCAGGTGTATTTTGAGTCGGATGAAGTTCGTGCTTGTATTGTGACATGTGGGGGTCTTTGTCCTGGACTCAACACCGTGATTAGAGAACTAGTGTGTGGATTATACCATATGTATGGCGTTAAGAAAGTTCTGGGTATTGATGTAAGTGATCCTTGTATCTTTTCGTTTTCCATTTGGTCCGTGTTCTTATTATGATTCCCAGACGGATGGCATCAAATCAAAGAAGTGCTGTTCTTACAGTTTTCTGCACAATTTAGTTACTGCTTTTCCGTGGTTTCTGAATAGTTAAAATTTCTTTGGCCTGTCAACTTCAAGGTTGGAACTTTGAGTTGTTTACGTTATCCACTTTGATTAAATTTCTTTTCATTTGTGAAGAACATCATAATCAAATTGCCCAACAACTGACAATTTAGTGGAATCTGTAGGGTGGATACAGAGGTTTCTATGCTCGGAACACAATTCCTCTGACACCTAAGGTTGTGAACGATATTCATAAACGTGGTGGAACCGTCCTTGGGACTTCACGAGGTGGCCATGATACTGTAAAAATAGTTGACAGCATTCAGGACAGAGGAATTAATCAGGTTTATAGAATACACCACTTGATGCTGGAACAAGTGATAGCTCTCCACGTAATGAATATTGATTTCTGGTTCTTTTGCATGTTAGGTCTATGTAATTGGTGGAGATGGAACACAAAAGGGGGTATCGGTGATCTTTGAGGTAATTTCATTCCTGGGATCTTTGAAAATGAGTAGATCATGCATTTACTTAAAATGAAACCTTAAATTTTTTAATCTTGCAGGAAGTTAGAAGAAGAGGTCTCAAAGTAGCTGTTGTTGGAATCCCTAAAACCATTGATAATGACATTCCGGTAATTTGCTTGTCTTGATAAATTTTTGAGATATTTATTAGTTAAACCATTGGGGACTGCTCTGCACCTTATCTCCCAAAGCTGTTGGACATAACACGTCACTTGTTAACTGCTATTAGCTTCTTTTTGCAATTATAGGTTATTGACAGGTCCTTCGGCTTTGACACTGCTGTTGAGGAGGCACAGCGTGCTATTAATGCAGCACATGTTGAAGCTCAAAGTATTGAAAATGGTATCGGCCTTGTGAAGTTAATGGGTCGCTATAGTGGTAAGTTTGTACTCATATGTTGAAGTCATCAATCATAATATTCCCAAACATTTAATCTGTCTGGAGAAAAGGCAGACTCCTAGTTTTGTTTCAAGCAAGAATTCGGGTAATTTTTCTTCAGATCCACAACTCTGATGCTTTATGCTGTGACTTGATAGTTGTTGACAACTTGACATGTTAAGCCTTTTATGAGTTTCTCTTGCAACTAAAGTGCTTGTTCGTCTTGGAGCAGGCTTCAAATTTTGTTATTCCTGCCATCTTCATTGACTTTACCAAGTTTCAATGATCCGTGATATGTTGTCATAATTTCTGTTGCAATAAGAAAATCTGACGAAACCATGGTGCAGGGTTTATTGCTATGTATGCAACTCTTGCAAGTCGAGATGTAGATTGTTGCTTGATTCCGGAGTCACCCTTTTATTTAGAAGGGGAAGGTGGACTTTTTGAATTCATTGAGAAACGACTTAAAGAAAGTGGGCATATGGTGATAGTAATAGCAGAAGGTGCTGGGCAGGAGCTGCTGTCTGAGAGCATTCATTCAATGACCAAGCAGGATGCTTCTGGAAACAAGCTTCTTCAAGATGTTGGGCTGTGGCTATCGCAGAAAATCAAGGTGATTCTAAGTGAAAATGCTTCTACCTTGCGCAGAACAATATGAGAGAGCACGTCACTTCAAAGATACAAGGCTTGAACAATTCACCTACACAAGACCACGTTCTAAACATCCAATGTCTTTCTGATAGGTCAAGTATGTTCTAATAAATTGATTGGCTTGTGTGCTTTTGCAGGACTATTTCTCAAAGCGAAAAAAGATGCCTATAAACCTGAAATATATAGGTAGATACGTGCTTCTAATTTTTCTTAATCTCCAATACGTTCAACTAAAGCCTTTCTCAGACTAGTGTACTTAGATCTGGATGGATTATATTTCCTGCAGATCCAACCTATATGATCCGCGCTGTTCCAAGCAATGCATCTGACAATGTGTATTGCACCCTTCTTGCTCAAAGTGCTGTCCATGGAGCAATGGCTGGTTATACAGGGTTTACAAGCGGTCTTGTAAATGGAAGACAAACATATATACCCTTCTATGTAAGTGTTTGAATTTTCTTCTTCTAGAATTTGCACTCAACCAAGATCCTTTTTTGGCCTTCAATTGGTGTGTGTTTCTTATTGATTTGAGGCCATCACAAGTTCATTGGAAACTTCTTGTAAGGAAACTAGTTTACAAAGTTGAAAATTTCTTTATTGTCACTGTCTGTGGATGACTGGCTTGCAGAGGATCACTGAGAAACAAAACAAGGTGGTCATAACAGATAGGATGTGGGCTAGGCTGCTGTCATCTACAAACCAACCTAGCTTTTTGAGCGCTAAAGATGTCATGGAGGAGAAGAAAGAGGACGCCATTAAAGTGAAGAAGGAAGGAGGACCAACTAGTCAAATGTTAGGAGATGGAAACACTGGGAGCGAAATTTTGTCCATAAAAGAGGTCAGCTGCAAATGATTGAGATTGAAACAGTGATGTTCTCTGGACTTGCAGATTTTGTTACTCATTAGTTATATGGAGGTTGATTTCTTACTTCAGCTTATACGGTGGATTAGGGGGAAGGAAGTAATATTATAAGAGTACGACGCTTCCTGAAGTAAATAACAAGGTTGAATGCAAAAGAAAAGTCAGCTTTTATACGCTGAATTGTATTGTACTGTACAAGAAATTGTTGTGTTAAAATTTGAAAGCATACTATCTCTGTGGTTGTTATCCTTATTCTGGTTATGTATGGAAGGTATGAAGATTTTCCGACAGTAATAATGTGTATATATGGTACTATATATGTTGTTCTGGAAAAAAGCCATGAATGAGCTGTGAAAGTATCAATTTTGCCTGTTTCCATTTTCCAGGTTGCCTGTAACATTTGTTCGTTAGTCTGTTCTTTTCTTTTTTGTTGTTTATCTTTTTGCAGATGGATGTTCAAGTCGTACAGAAACGTGGATCCAAAAGAACTGGTTCGAGTCAAAGATGGTTCAACTTGGGCATTTGTTGCCACATTCCCAACAGGGGCCGTAACCGTAAGTATTCATTCTAGAAACAATAAACCTTTGACTAAACGAAGCCTTACTCAGAAAGTGAAATCTCTAAAAGACCAATTGTTCAACGACGACATTTCAAAACCTGCAGCGAAAGTCCAAACCTCCGGCGAATCTGCTTCGATCTTTTCCTGTCTTTTGTTGAATTTTTTCATCTGTCGGAAGATATTTTTTTTGTTTCATCACCATGAAACACACGATCATAGAATTACTTGTACTGGTTGCTATGTACAAATATGATACTTGTGTAACAAAGTACTGAATCTATGTACGTATAAACATCAGATCAATGTATCAGAAGCGATAGGTAAAATATTTGAACTCAAGGATTGATGTTTTACAGCTTGGTCCTGTAAGATTTCAGCATACTTGCGTCAAATCTAACGTAAACCAGAAAGTTCACATCAAGTCATTACCTTAGCCAATCTATGGCCTACCATGCAAGAATCTACCTGCATAACTAACACAATTTATTGAAACGTAGGCCAGTGTGTCCTCTAGTTTTGTTTTATGCGATGAAGTACATAGGATTCGGTAGCTTGAAGGATCTTTCTGCCGCTGGATAACCCAACAAATCACTCCACTGATCGCCAGAGTTTCCACGAATCTTGTAGCCTTCTTTCCCTAACTCTGCCCTCTTCCCAGCTTTGAAGACTATTGCGAGGTCTTCCTCACCCTCGCCCCTGTTCATCAGTGTAAATAAAAAACCATTGTCAAAAGATAAGGTTTAGGCATTGCTGATGATGGCGTCAAAACATAGTCTAGGGAAGAAGTTTTGTATCATCACCTGAGAATTAGCCTGTCCCAACCACAGTATCCAACAGATAATAGATTTCTGATAGTGGCATTCCTTTGACTTTCATCCCTTCCAGTCAATAAAAATATAGCGAAACCCCGCCTTTTCAAGTACTTGTAGAGCTTCAGACTCGCTGGTAAAGCTGGTGCTTGGGTTGATTCCACCCACTCTTTGAAAGAGAAGTCGTTCGCACGTTTTGATCTATTGTCCAAAACCAGGTTAAAAGTGCTAATGAAAATTCATGGGAAGAAATTAAGTAACAATGAAATGCAAGGGCTAGAGACATGTCTCACTTACTCGTATCCATGACGTTGGAAGTGTGCCTTGTTGGAAATGAGAGTCTCGTCGATGTCAAAAACCCAAGCGTCCTTCCCATCGGAGCTAATGTTAATGGTCTCAGCGAAGGCTATGGAGTCATTAGCAACGACCATAGAGTCGGAGAGGTACTTTGAGCCATTAATGTAGTCCTTAACGTAGCTGGAGCATCGGTGATCAGAAGCTGCATTCCAGTAACCAGCATTGTTGGTTTCAACAGAAAGCCTCCAGCTATCACAGTAGAGATTGTCATCATCTATGCCGCTAGGCATTTGAATGAAGGCTTGAGAAATGGCGGTAGGCATGAGGAGGCAGAGGAAGAGGAAAAAGAAAACAAGTGATGAGAGGACCTGCGATTGAGAAGAAGCCATTTGAGAGTGCAATGCTAGGGGATGTTGGTCGAGCTTTGATAAGGGTGGCTTGGAATTTATAGGGCGCATCCGGAACATGAAATCAAATCCTCTGTCCAGTTTTACTCTGTCTTATTCTGTCTTATGGAATCTCAGTCATTTATTTTACGGGACCCACGCAAGTTTTATGCGGACCCTACATAAATAAATGACTGAAATTTATTGGACACAATAAGACACTATAATATTAAACAGAAAAACTGGACTCCCGGAACATCAACTCCGTTAACTTATCCATTAATGTTTTATTATATTGTAATAATTTTGTACATATATTAATGTTATTACAACGTGTTGATTTGTTCTTTTTGATGTAAATCCACGTGATAGTTTGTCTCTGTCGGTCCGTCCTTGTCATAAATGAAATAGAAGATCAAAAAGATTCTCCATAAAGATTACCAAGTTAAAAAAAAAACTCATTTAATCACGCTACTTACTATGAAGCCGATTAGACTTTCGAGACAGAGCAGGCGTGTACTGTTTAAGACTTTATTATATTTCTTTCTATTTAAAATTAGCGTCGTTTTAAAAAAATATATATTTATTAAAAAATTAATAAAATGTCTGATATATTCTTATTAATTAAATGTTAAAACGTCTTGAAAATATAATCTGTCTAATTAAGATGTGAGAGAAATTAAAGGGTAATTTTAATACATAAAAAAGCACATACTTATTTTAAATAATTAAAAAAATTAAATAAAAATTAATTTAAATGAGTTGGATCGAAATTTGAGAGACGGGCCTGGCTTTAAAAAGGTGCCTCACGCGTTGCTATCGGAGTTAAACTATTACGGGGCGCAGAATCCCGAGAATTGCATTGGGAGCATATGCGTGTTTTTTTTGGTTATGTACGAATGCCGATGAGTAATGTTTAATTCATTGGTCAAGCATGCCATTCCAGATATTGTTATTTATTTCCTAATTAGTCTGTTTACCACGTGTTCAAAATTGATATGTAAAATCATAATATTACATACTTTATTCATATTATGTCATTAGTGAACAGAGATTGAGATAATTCACTACTTTTTTAATTAAAATTAGTTTCTCTCTCTACACTTTCTTGCATTTACCTTAATTAGTAGAAATGAACAATTTATATATATATAGATATATAACTTTTAATCTGATATATCCATATGATAATTAAAAATATAGAATAACTGGAACTCTTTTATTTTATATATATATATATATAATGTGGTCATTAATCAAGCCATATTCTAATATTTTTTCGCTTGGTCTAATTACTTTAAAATTCTTAAAACGGGTGATCATGACGAGAGAAACAAGTAATTTAATTAAGTTAAATTTAATTTTAAAGTTTGGTAAATTTTAAAGGTTAAATATAAGATATTTAATAAATGAGTATCAATATAAAATATTAAATTTTATTTGAACTAAATGATATTTAATTAAAATTAATTAAATTTTAATTAAAAGTATAATTATAATTAAACTAAATCACCTAAGAGTTGGAATTCGGTTACAAATAGATGTAGGCTTTAAAGGAATTAGTTCCCCTACCCATCGCCTCTTTATATTATGTGTAGTATTCTCTCGACTAATTTGTGTGAGCATAGTTAAAGATCGGACACTTGTGTGTGTATGGTAGTGCGCGATGAACTTATTTCAAAAATCGATTCGAGAGAAGCCGTAGGAAAAGAATCAAGCTTCATAATTGGATATAAGTACGTTTATACTTATTAGTGTTAATTACAAAAAAAAATTCAAATTTTCAACCCGAACTTTTAAAACTTGCAGTAAAATGCCCAAACTTTCAAATTTTTTCAATTCTGACCTAAACTTTAAAAAGTAGCAATAAAATGTTCAAACTTTCATTTTTTTCAATTTTATTATCACTTTTTAAAGTATGAGCTATAATTGAAAAAAAATAGATATTTTATTGCTACATTTTAAAGTTCGGGCTATAATTAAAAAAATGACGAAAGTTTGATTTTTTTTTGGGTAATTAACCCTACTTATTATGTTTATTCATTAATCATGTTATAAAATTTAAAATAATCTTAGCTTCCAAAAAATCAAACAAATTTTTTCAGTTTCTTCGTACACGGGTGGGATCGAATCCTGCCCCGATTTTTTGTTTGGTATTTGAAATTTTGTATTGTAAACAATAGGGATGAATCCACCCAACCCAATTGGTTGTCATTTATATTAATACAATTGCTAATGATTTTCTACTCATTAAGCATTAGCTTATGTGTAATGTCCTTGTACAACCTGGTATTGAAGATTTCAGTTGATTTATTGTTAATTTATTGGATATAGAAGTCTAATTATTCATTAATTTAGTGGCTTTAATAGTTACTGTGATTAATATCATTTATATTTATCTTTTTATATTTTAAATTATTTGTTGGTATGTAAAGATATTTAAAATAATATAGATCATAATACA
>JAOSBM010000008.1:3237190-3255271 GCA_027568955.1 Erythroxylum tenue
GCGTCGGAGGGGCTAATCGGGACACAACCCCCGACGTGCCTTCTTTGTTTTGCAGGTATCTCGACGTTAGCTTCACGGCGGAGAACAGTCAACTCATGGATCCAAACGGCAACATACAGTCCGGTCAGAATCTGGCTGAACCAATAACTATATTGACACTAACAATAAAAAATATATATTTATTTTTAAAAATAAAATAAAAACAGAAAACAGCAATAGCAACAACAACAACATCCACTAGGAATCTTGCTAATACGAGAAATTTGGAGAGTAGGGATGGTAATGAGTTGACCCATGAGCCTAAATTCATGTATTTTCAATAGTTCGACCTATCGACAAAATCAAGCCTAGACCAATTCGATGTCTAATTTTTAAGCAAAACGATGTCATTTTGTTTAGAAAAATCAGGTTTCGAGTAGGCCTAGGCCTAGGCAACCTGGATCCAGACTCAATTAAAAAAAAAGACGTTATTTTACACT
Organism: Erythroxylum tenue; assembly: GCA_027568955.1. Classification (NCBI taxonomy): domain Eukaryota; kingdom Viridiplantae; phylum Streptophyta; class Magnoliopsida; order Malpighiales; family Erythroxylaceae; genus Erythroxylum; species Erythroxylum tenue. The sequence continues at coordinate 3,237,670 of JAOSBM010000008.1, forward strand.
TTTAATTTTAAAAAAATATTTTAAAAATTAGCAAGACCGGCCCGTTATTATCTCTATTAAAAAAGACTAATAGTACGTAATGTTATCCTTAATTATTAAAAAAAGTTGTTTCTAAATAACTCATTCAAAAACAGAGAAAGATAAACACAGAAATCCTAACAATGAGCTCACTCAACAATCTTGTGGACCTGTCAGTTTGATCCATCTCAACACAAGAGTTTTAAAAATAAATCCAAAAAGTAAAGGGCTCTTAAGCCCAATTACTTCACCCCCTTTCCAAGTCAGAGAATTCCGAAGACCACTACAAATGACAACCGAACAGGAAACTTCCAGATGCGACCAGCCGTTTACCCGATTCCTTTCTATTAAATTGGAATCTTAAATTGGAATCTCGAAGACATCCATCGTCTTCAACACAACCAGCGATTGTAGCTTCGCTAAATTTCGGGTCTCTGTATTTGTGTTTCTGTCACCATGTCTTCCCCGGCTGAGTAAGTAACAACCCTCGAACCCATCTTCCCAGATTCGTTTATATTTCTTATGTTTATGTTTGGAAAATGTTTTGAACCTTATCTACTAACTTTAGTACAAGGGCTTGTGTTAAGCTTTTTGATTTTTAAAGTTCTGTTGTTGAATTAATTGTCAGATTTTACCAATCTCTGCCACCTATAAGCAAGGCTTATGGGACCTTGTGCCTCGCTTTCACTACCGCATTTCAACTTGGAATTATTGATTGGCAACTTATCGCCCTCAGCTACAAACTTGCTTTCTCTCATTTTCAGGTTTGGGTTCAATTGTTCCTGGATCTATCTGTTTTGCAGTTGAAGTATTTTATTGTTCGTTATTGGTAATGTACTTGCGTTCTGTAGAGAATTTTGTGTACAGAGATGGACTTTTCTTGCTATTAGCAACCGTGTTTCAATGTTGTTGGTCACTTGTCGAATTGTAGATTCTGTTTGCGTCTTAAGACTGTTAATTGGGGTGAGGTTATATCTATTTATTGTTCTTGACATAATATTGGCAACTTTTTAGACTCGTAATTTTTTCTCTATTCATGTGCGTTTGGTAAGAGAATAACAAATAGAGATTTCTGGGATTGTATGTATTTTTAATGAAAGCAAACTCAGGCTCTTAGTTTGTAGAGCTGACCGACCTCGTCTCTGAAGTTGTTGCAGTGTGTCTGAGTTTATTGATATTGGTGCTGGCACTCTGGCAGTCTGCCTTATAATGATGGGTGTTGGTCTTCATTGGTCGGGAACAGATCACTACCGTGTGCCTACCTTGTTCTATGAGCATCTATCCATCCTGCTCATATCCATCCAATAAATGGGACAAATTAGATGGATAGATGCTCATAGAACAGAGTAGGCACATGATAATGGGAACAGGTGATCTAAACCCACAAATGTATTCTTAGAGTCCAGATTCATTTCAAATAAGATCGCTAGGATTCTTAGATAAACTTTTGTGCGTCATCCCTTATTTAACTGTTTGAGAGATGGGCATTCTTTTTTCAAGAATTAGAGTCAATTTGTCAAGGTGGAAATGTGCTCCAAAATGACTCCAATGTGTTTCTTGCCCCTCTCTTTGTGTGTATATGTATATGTGTGTGTTTTGTATGTTTGTTTGTACTGTGTGTTCATGCAACCATCAACCATGTCACAGTTTCCCTTGATATCAGTTCTGTACGCCCGAACCTTTTCTGTTCTGTTTAGCTATTCTCTACTCCACAAACCTCATACACCTCATACAGATTATATATGGTTCTCTTTGTAGATATGGAGGCTTATCACAAACTTCTTTTTCCTGGGGAAATTTTCTATCAATTTTGGAATTCGGCTCTTAATGATGTAAGTTTTGTTCTTAGATGAATGAATATGATCTGATTTATTTCTGACCTACCTGTTTTACTGGTAACTTGGAGTCGCAGGGTGGTACTGGAATTTTCAGATTCTGAACGTTAATATTTTCATGGTTAATTGCTTTGGTTGTACAGAGCAAGATATGGAGTTCAACTGGAGAGGGGACCATTTGATAGGCGTACAGCAGATTTCTTATGGATGATGATATTTGGAGCATTGACGCTACTGGTTTGTGGCTATTGTCTACTTTTCTTGCTGATGATTGAGACCCATTTTTACATGAACTTGAGAGATTTGTTTCAGACCCATTTTTATATGAACTTGAGAGATTTGTTTCATTCTGCAACTGCAATTAGAACGCATAAGCTTGAATTATATATTTTGAATCAACGTTTTTGTTTTTCCTTCCATGTTTTTTCACTGTTGCAAGTCCACTTCTGTGAATTTGTGAAGCATAAGGAAGCTTTATGCTAGAAAATATGGTTTAGGCTTTGCAAACTGGTAATTGTTGATTATATGTGTTAAAGTAACACTGAAGGCAACTGAAGTTAAAGTGTCTCCCTGATGTAGGTACTATCTGCCATTCCCTTTTTCTATAACCCATTTTTGGGGGTATCGCTTGTATTCATGCTCATCTATGTGTGGAGTAGAGAATTTCCTAATGCCCAAATCAACATATATGGCCTCGTTACTCTGAAGGTATGCTGAATGGTAGTCCATCATGAGTTTTTGCAAATGGGCTTGTTTCTTACATGAGCATTCGAATCTGATGTGTTTGTTCTTCTTCTACTTTTCCTTCCAGGCATTTTACCTACCATGGGCTATGCTTGCATTGGATGTTATTTTCGGTTCACCGATTTTGCCAGACCTTTTAGGAATAATTGCAGGGCATCTATATTACTTCTTGACCGTGTTGCATCCGCTTGCAACTGGAAGGAACCTTTTAAAGACTCCAAGATGGGTGTATCCTTAACCATTGTTATAATCACCTTATTTCTCGAATATGAATATGTTATTAAGCATGTTCTTTCTGTCTAATGTGTCTACTTTATACTTCCCTGCTAGTGCATTTCCTTGACCAGAACAGACATAAATTGGTTATCAGGTGGAGAATAGGAGCTCCAGCCCCAACAAACAATCGTGTCCAAGCCCAACCTGAAAGGAACACTGGCGGGGCATTCAGTGGAAGATCATACCGCCTGAACAATTAGTTAAACCTCCTCTTCACTAGTTCAGTTGGGGTCTCTGACCACGAGATTTAAGCATGCCATAACGGTGTTAGGCCTTAGAAGGGGTTTGGGTGGAGGCCCTGATGGTTAAAACTGACGACATTCATTCTTCAGGAAGAAGACTTTTTTTTTTTTCATGGAGTTTGTTCAAAATGTAGTTGAATTGCTGTATAGCCAGACAGCATGATTATGGATTGATTTTTTATATAAATTATTTAAAATTTTGATGTCTCAACAGATTTACCATGCCTTCTCACTAAAATAGAATTTTAACAAATTTTATCACTAAAAATTAAACATGGTACATTAAATTTGCAAGATTGCTATAATATTATTAACAAGATTGATGAACATGTATACCCGTACCTAAGTAATTGGAAATGGCTTCTTTATGGAGACAAGATTCTCTGACTAATATTACTCTATCTTATTCTGTTTCGTGGAATTTCAATCATTTATTTTGCGGGACTTACGTGGGACTCATGTGAGACTCATATAAATAAATAGTTGAGATTTATTGAACACAATAAGACACTATAATATTAGACAAAATATCCGGAATCTCTCTTATTTACGTATATGTATGCATTAGTTAGTGATGTAGGCGAATATATTGGTGTGAAGGACACGTGAAGAGTCTCTACTCTTGGGAAACAGAAACAGATGGATGCCTGAAATAAGGGAGGTCAGGTCAGGAAGTGAAGGAAAAACTTTGCCGATCAAAACGGACAAAACTCATCAAATCACCACATCCCCTCCTTTCCTTTTTTTGTTTGTTTACTTAATTCAATGAAATAATAAAAGAAAAAGTAACCAAATATTTGAGTTTCAAAGCTTCTCCCCGCACTCCTCGCTCCCTCCTCCGCCTATTTATTCACCTATACTTAACACCGCCTCTCTCTCGCTTCCCTTTGATCACATTAATTACATACAAATACTGCAAGAGCTGATTCTGACTTCACTTCTTTTTCATATACGTAGAAGAAAGAAAGGAAGAAGCAGCAGGAAGTGATACTACAGGGCAACAAGCGAACAGAAAGCCAAAGAGAGACAAAAGCAAACCAGAAAGATCTTAAAACAGCAGAAGAAGAAGCGTTTTTGTTTGTCGTTTGTCGTTGTCGTTTAAGGAAATTAAAAAGCAAGATGTCCTGGCAAGCTTACGTAGATGATCATTTGATGTGCGACATCGAAGGCCAAGGTCACCATCTCACCGCCGCCGCCATTCTTGGCCTTGACGGCAGCGTCTGGGCTCAGAGTTCCTCTTTCCCTCAGGTCATTTCTCGTTTTTCTTTGTTTTCTTTTCGTTTGGACGTCAGTGTATTGGTTATACGAGGGCAAGGCTAATATAGTTTCCGAATTTACGAGTTTTCATTGCAGTACTGATCTGAATGGATTTGTTAAAAAAATTGTTGATGAATGAATGAACCCACAACAATTGAAGTTTCTAATGTCTTGAAGTTTGATCTTCTTGCTTCCATTAATTCATTCATAAACATTATCATGATAAGCAGTTGAAGTCTGATGAGGTGACGGGCATTATGAAAGATTTTGAGGAACCGGGTCATCTTGCCCCGACAGGCTTACACCTCGGGGGCACAAAGTACATGGTTATTCAGGGTGAGCCTGGAGCTGTAATTCGTGGGAAGAAGGTGATGGACATAATTAGTTATGCTTAATTATCAGGAAAAAAGAAACCAGAATGGAATACGGTGTGGCATGGCATTGGCATGTATTCAGTAACAAGCTTGATTTGTTTTGTAATGGCAGGGATCTGGTGGGGTCACCATAAAGAAGACTGGTCAAGCACTTGTTTTCGGCATTTATGATGAGCCAGTCACTCCTGGACAGTGCAACATGGTTGTGGAGAGGTTGGGCGATTACCTCGCTGATCAGGGGCTGTAGGCCTCAACTTCTCATAAAAACTACAACTACTATTTATCTCTTCTTGTTCTTGGGAGTTCCGCCATTACTTTTCACTACCCCTCTTTTCTGCCTTTCTGTTTTCCGGTTTCAAGTTTTACGCTGTCTGCAGAAAGCCAAAGCCTCGAGCTGGCAACGAAGATTCTGCAGATAATAACCTTTGTATGAAGATTAGATATTGGCTGTTTGGTATTTTAGCAGTTAAACCTTCCTATGTCTTGATGTTATATGTGAACCCCTCCAATTTCATCTTTTCTTTGTCACCTTTTCATGGTGAAAATGGCATCAAGTTCTAATGAACATTTTCGAAATTGATTGCTGTCTCAGTTATCAACGAGAGCAATTCACTCAAGTGTAGATCTTTTGCTAAGATGGGCGAGGACATGCTTGCTAAGTTGGTTCCATGTTCTGTCTCGCATAAACTATATAACATCTTCAGTACTTCCATCTTTAAACTATGCAATCTTAACATTTGGTCCACAAAAAAAGTAGTAATTATAATCACAAATTGGAAACAAAATGAGAAAGCAGTACAGCTGTGGATAACTCTTAGGTTTGAAAGCGATGGCTCTCAAAGAAAAAAAGTCTATAATGTGATTGTGTCTCAACTTTTTGCAAAAGTTTTAAATAAATTTTTTTTATTTTTTGTTATTTTACACTGTATATTATTGTATGTAATATTCATTACATACTTGACTAAGTGCTATCAATACGGATTACTCAAAATAATAATAATAATTTAATTAAAATTTTTAAGAAAGATAATAAAATACAATTAAGAGTAACCAAGAAAAAGAGGCAAAAGTTATATATATTATAACCGAGCAATACAAAGCACAAACTAACGATCAATGTTTTAAAAATTGGACTGAATTTTTTTTTTGGGGATTCGAGGAAATCTATAGGCGACCAAGCGGGCACACCTTTCCGAGGACTCAATTGACGCACCACCCCACAGGAGGGTCAAGCGGGCGCACCTCATCATTGAGGCCCCAACTAGTTCTCCACCTACAGGTAAAATCTCGACTGCCCCAGGCTCTAACAAGAGAGGCTAGCATGGAATCGAACATAAGACCTAACCGAAGTCAAGCCTCGTTCTCAACCATCAAGCCACACCCCTTGAGGGTCCAGAAGTTAAATTGATAAAACAAAAAATTTAAGATTTAAAAGATTCAACTGAAATTATACCGTCATAAAATCGACTAAAGATTAAATAAGATTAAAAAATTTAAAATATGATTGAAAGAAATTACCTTTACATATCAAAGCGTTTGAAGTTTAATTAAAAAAGATATTATTAAATAAAAATTAATTGATTTACTTGAATTTATAAGAACTTCGATTGATTTTTAACAATAAGAATTATTAAAATAAATCGATCGAAAAGTTAAAAATTAAATTAAATAATTAAATAATTCTAAGTTTTTATTGATAAACCAGTTGAACTTATTGAATATTTAATCATGTATAGAGCAAAATCCAAACAATTTATTTGGACTAAAGCTTGTGGATTATGTCACTAACCCTAGGGATATGCACTAAAACTAACTCAATTTGGAAAGTGATGGGCATTAACAAGTGATTGAGGGTAATTAATTAGGCATAAGCATCTTTTTGAAAGCAAAAGATAAAGGAGATCTAATTTATGATTGCGAAATTTAACTTAAAAAAATAAAATTAAACTATGATTAAGAGAAAAAGCTTCTTCTAACTTTTACCTCTTTTGAGGCATCTAATTGGTTAGTTAAATGTTTATAGCCTTTTCTTCAATTATTTCTGATTAAAAGATTGATTGATTTAGGTGCTTTCTTATTTTTTTATTAATTCGTAACATTTTCTTTTATTCTTATATTTAGTATTACATATTTAGAATGAATTAATTCTTTGATGTCAAAAAAATTCAATTTCAACATAAAGTTTTTAAGAATTAATTGGATTTTTAATTTTAAAAATGAGATTTATTAGTTTTATCTATCATTTTTTTTCTAGTAAAAGTCTTAAACTAGTAATATAAAAGGTTTAAGGTTTAAGAAATTTAATAATAGACTGTCATAAAATTGTCTAAAGATTAAATAAAATTTTAAGAAATAAAATATGACTGAAAAAGATTATTTTTTTTACTGAGGAATTTAAATTTAATTAAAAAACTTTTAAATAAAAATTTATTTATTTATTTTAGTTTATAAGAATTTATTAATTTATTAAAATTAACCGATAAATTAATAAATTGATTGATTTTTAATAACAAGAATTATTAAAATAAATCGAATAAAAAGGGAAGACAATTTAAGTTTTTAGATTGAATTGACCAAATAAGTTTAATTTTTTAACCATCCGTAAAAATAAACAATAATTAAAAATGTTGGGTAATATCATAAATTAAAAGAAATTGTTTGTTTTTTCCAAGAAGAAGAAAAAGAAATGAAAGGGAAGCGAGATGCGTACCACGTCCTGTTGGCTGTTGCTTCAACGCAGTATCTAATAATTTCTAACGTATTCAAGTCTCTCTGTTGGCTTTCACAGATAATAAAGAGAGACACGCACACAAAACCCAAAGCCTACGAATCGCACTCTCTTCCTTTTCTCTAGTCGGCAGCTTCTCAAATACCTCAACTCAAAACACACAACTCTTCTATTAAGCGCGTACTTGAATCCCCCGAGATCAACACGAAACCATGTCGTGGCAGACTTACGTCGATGAGCACCTTATGTGCGAAATCGAGGGCTATCACCTCTCTGCCGCCGCCATCATCGGCCACGACGGCAGTGTTTGGGCTCAGAGTTCCAACTTCCCTCAGGTCCTCTATCTTCTGTTCCTCTTAACTAATTTCGCTTTATGGGTTCTTCGGAAAAAGTCTGATCTTTGATGAGTTCGGTATTTATTTTTTTGATCCGAGTTTTATACTTTCATTTTCAGACCTGATGTTTTTAGTCCCTTATTGAAATTTCTTCCATCGATTCGCCGTCTAGTTGGGTTTGTTTCAAGTTCGTGACTTTTGATCTACTTAATTGTTGGATTGGTGTTAATAATAATTAAAAAACTCAGTGGATGTGGGAGATTTGTTGTTTGTGGATGGTTTTGGTAGGTGGGTATATGCTTGATTTTTGGGTTAGTTTGTTTTTTTTCTCGCTTAGTTGTTGCTTTTGTTCGTCTTCGTCACAATTGACACTGATAGTACTTGTTATGATTTTTATGGTCGAAGTTTTAAGATCTTAACGATTATGCTATGCAAGTTGGGATTTGCAATTCTCGTGATTCATTTGACACGGTCCTTGGAAATTGCATACCAGGATCTCATGCATGTTTGTGGACAAACTCTAGTTTTGATTTGGAAGAGGCTTTCTGTATTTATTGCTGATTTGATATTTTATTCAGTTCAAGCCCGACGAAATTAGCGGCATCATGACTGACTTCAGTGAACCTGGCCATCTTGCACCGACTGGATTATACCTTGGTGGCACCAAATATATGGTAATCCAAGGCGAGCCAGGAGCTGTTATTCGAGGGAAGAAGGTGATGATCTCGTACCTAGGAAGTTATTTTTGATTTTTGTGTCTACACTTATGTGCCTGGGAACTTTAGAAAGGTTGCATTTTCAGCGTTTGAACTGAATTTGCCCCAAAGTTTTACAATCTGAAACGAGTGGCTTTCACACACTATCAGAGTAGATCTGTTTGGATCGATGCTTGACAATTGTGGAGCAGATGATCTTTTCCAAGTTGCAGATTTAATGCAATAAATCTGCTTTACTGACACCTTATTATCAGTATTAGAATGTGTGATGCAATTCCTTTATGGTTTTCTATGTTATGGCTTTTTGAACTAGGGAGCTGTATTACTGCGTTCGTTGGGGCCATGTTTATTTGTTCCTAAGCCTCTTATCAATTTAATTTCAGGGACTTGGTGGTGTTACTATTAAGAAAACTAGTCAGGCTTTAATCATCGGCATTTATGACGAGCCGATGAGTCCTGCCCAATGCAATATGATTGTGGAAAGGCTTGGAGATTATCTCATTGACCAGGGTCTTTGAACCTGTTGTTTGGTTATGGTTGGAATTCTCTTGGCTTCTTCTATACAACCTAGCATCTGCCTACCTCATGTTGTTGAGTGCAGTGAAATAAGTTATGAAAGTATTGAAAATCATGGGAAACACTGTTTGGAAAGAAAAGGTTTGGTGCTTAATTAGCTGATGGATATGATGATCTGTGTTTTTTGTACTATTTGATTGGGTGTATTTGGTATTGTCAAGTGTGATACTTTCCCCGAAATTGCACTAAATTATGTATGATGGCTGCTTTAAACTGAATTTAATTGGTCATCCTTTTCTTCTTTTCAGAATTTTCCTTCTCATTCCCTTGTTTTACCTGAATGTTGTTGAAATCTATGGGGACTTATGGATATCCCTCTCCATTGTTTGCGATCTGCTCGGTTCTTCGGCGACCTTAAACACGAAACTTAGAGCCACGTATAAAGAAGAGGCCATGTAAAAAGTGGTCTTATAAAGCCAAATCATCGAATTACGATCACAAAATGTTTTGGAGATACTAATTTACTGAGACTTCGCGTGTGAACAATAATATTCTCGCAGTACTTATTTGTCTTCACTTGATCTATTTGGTCAGATTTGCCAATTAGATCAGAAAAATCACACCGACAAACTTGAAGTGGAAGATGAGAATGTACTTGCAAATACCTGTCGGTTATCCGCACAACAAACTTGAAATAGCAATCCCTTTGATAATATTACACATCGTTGGTCGGACGCTGTGCAGGATCATCTCATATTTGCAAGCCAATGCTGGGGTCTTTCAACACATGCTATTTATCATACAAAAACTAGGGGGAGCCTGCTACAAAAGTTACATTTCTCGGCAATCCAAAAAAAAATGTCATTCCTGCATCTGTTATGGCAAGCTTGGCTATCTTGTGTGCTGCCAGCTTCATTTTACGTTGCCAGTTCCCAAAATATATGAGACTAAAGTTACACAGAGGAAACTATTGATGAACCACGAGAAAACCTTGTTCTGTGTGGAGGAGGAGGTGGTGGCAGATGCAGTCATGTTTCTTGCTGCTGTCTTGTTGGTCCTGTGGAGTAAATGCACAATCATGTTTAATTTGGCAAACATTAGCAATAAATGTAGAAACAGAAACACTTTTGTCCCAAAAAAAACCAGACTTACCCAGCAGTCATATACAAACACTTATCATAACCTGAAAGGACAAAAGCAGGTCAGTTAGCATAGCATCCAATCAAGCAAAACAGGAATAAATGCAGGTCAATCTTATTTGGATTGTTGCTGAATATCTACTCCAAACTTATTTATAAGGTAGGCACATACTTGGATCCTTGTCAACTTTAACTCCAGCACCTCCAAAACTGCAAGCAATGTCAGTAGCACCATTTTGTTGGTAGTAACAGTTGAATGCATAAGATGCATGAGAAAGTAGAGTATCTGGCTCAAAACAGGGCTGACTTGGCTGAATGGGAGAGCAGTCCACATTCCCAGAACCACATGCCCAATCTAAGGCACTCTGCAAATCAAGTTGAGATGCATTACTAGAGGCAATGCACCATGATGTTCTGTTAAAGCTGGTACCACTAGCATTTGTAGGCACATCTACAACACCTCTTCCAGTAAAATCCAGATTATAGACACTTGTTTGGTCTGGATAAAATAAACCCCAATTCCTCTCAGATTCTAGACCAGGCTTTCTGTTCTCATTAAATAACGAGAAGATGTACACGTCTAGTTCCTCTTCAGGCTTTGCAGGAGTACCTGAGTTGTTGATCACATGTCGAATCAAATTTGTATTGTAAGTCTGGGCATTATCAGGAGTTGCTGCAGTCTCCTTGGGTGACCCTTTGGATGGCCAACCTGTCTCAGTAACCATAATCTTAATTGTTCTAAAGTTCAGAGCCATAAGGGCAAAATAGAGTGCATCAATCTGAGCATCAAACATATTTGTGTAAAGCAAACCAGTGTTTGGATCTATCACTTCTGAAGAAGACTTAAATAGGGCATAATCCAAGGACACATTGGTTAGGGAATCTCTATAAGCATAATATGGATAGATATCAATCATAAAAGGAGATTGGTTTTCAGCAAGGAATTCCAACAAAGGCTTTAGGAAAGAAGCATGGCTGCTATTTAAAGCCCCTGCAGATGGTGGGAAAGAGCGAGACAACACCCCAAGAGAATGGGTTGTTGAAACTTTAATCTTCTTATGCAGACCAACTTTTTTAAGAGCTGTCAGCACATTTTGCATTGCAGGTACAACCATGGCAGAGGCATTATTGGGGCTTTCTGTAGCTTCAGCACCAACTGTTATGTATGTGATCCTTGTGGCGGGGTAGTAAGGAAGGATACTGTTTTTCAACCATGTATCGGCATTGGATTGGAACTGAGAAAATGGCAATAAATCATAATTTGAAATCCCAATCATAAGTTCAACTCCAGTGTTCGCAAAGGCCTTGAGAACCTGGATATTGGAGTCATAAATCCTCAAATATTTGATACTATGCTGCTGAACCAGCTGTACAACCTTATCAGGTGTTGGGAGGTCATCAGCATTTCTTCCATAGCAAACTCCAATAGTGCTTCCTCTGCAAAAAACTGTGACAGAAGCTGACGTAAGTTACAACATTCCTGTCTAAGATCAACGCATTTTAAGCGAGACAACATCCAGAAGGGAACAATGATTGGGATAGCTTCTCACATATGTTTAAACAAACTGCATGGATCAGCTTTCCTATACATATTTTGTCATAAATATTAAAACATATCTCCAGTGACAACTGTTTAAGTAAGAAGCAAATGTTTGGATGATTCAAACTGCCTCCAGTGACGAATTGACATGATTTTTCCACTTTGAGTCATTTCTAAGATTGCTTTTGCTCATCAATGTTTGAAATTCCTTTTTAAACAGTTTTTCTTAAGAGATAACTTAAAAGCTGATTAGTCCTTGTTGTAAAACATTTGGTTCAGCCTTGATGACGCAGCTCTTAAGGGTACTAATCTTATTCATCCTTCTCACAGGTAGCTGAAAATGCAACTTACCTCTCAAATTCCTCTTATGAAGCTAAAAATATAATTTTGAGAAAGTGGTCCAATGCTCTAGTTATGGCTACCTTATACAAGGGCCGACAGCTTCTGGGGGGTTAAGACATCAACAATCAGGAAAGGGATATTGAAAAGTCATAACAAGACAAAGAACATAATAGGCTTCCACTTCTAGGGCACAGAACATAATCAAACCCAGCTAAACACAAGCCTCAATAAGGTCGTATTATAATACAATTGGTTCAAGAGAACCAAAATTCTGAACAACAATGGACGTTATAATTTCAAATGCAGATCACTTAGGAAAAAGAAAAATGACAGCATAAAGGCACAATCTTTTATATTGCATTCTAGCTGTCAAACAACTTCAAAATGGACTACCCAACAGAAAAAAAAATCTAAATTTATAAAAAAATACCAGTAATGGAATTCCTCTCTGAAATAGACACCACATAATCTAAAGAAAATAAATGGGCAACACTTTATCAGAGTCAAGTTACAGGACAACTAAAGCAGGGACGACACAAATTCTATAGATATGATCCCGGAGTTGTGCAAACTTCGAAGCCGCAGAATCATCCAGTGAACTGGTTTTCAATCTCTTCAGCGAGCTTAGATTAAATCAAGAAACAGAACTAGAACAGGAAGGCAAAAAGCACAAACAGATAAATAGAGATGAATAATGATCACTGGAGGTGAAATAAATCTCCGCCCAACTCCACAAAAACATTAATCTTCCTTACAAGCTAGAAGAAGTTTCATTCTTGTGGAGCACAACCTCAAAAGTACACATAAAAACACACAATATAGAAGAAAAACATAAAAAGAAAAGCAAAAGCAAGAGAGACAGAGAGAAAGGGAAGATGAAAGAAAAAGATAAGAACAAAAGAGAGAGAGACATTAGTAACGAGCAATGCAGGAATAGTAAAAATCAAAGATGCATCACAGAGAAAGTAGAAAGATACCCAATAGTCTAAGCAACAGTGAAATGGCAAAGATAAGCTTGAATCTTGTCGCCATTGCTCCACAAATCTCAAATATTTCGAGTGCGTACTGCGCGAATGCGTTGCTCTGCCGAAGCTCTACTCTTGATTCTGTAACTATAACGTTCTTGTTACAGGGAATCTAGAGTAACGTTTCTATTGTCTCTCTCTCTCCAAAAAGCTTCCTCGTGGAGCTCGATAGCCAGACCCAAAGAAAGAAATGAAAAGCAGTGAGCTTGCTTGGGTAAAGGCTTTTTCGATGTACGGTCAACTGAATGTTGGTGTCAGAGTGGCACAGAGCTTTGGAGTGGACTCCAGAATTATTATATCACACAGAAAGAGTTAAAAAGGAGCGCCTCGATTGTGTTAATAACATCCGCATGTCTGTTTCTGTTCAATGATTTTTTTTATTCACCATCTCCTGAAGAGTCCTTTGTGGGTATTTTTGTTCACTCTGCTTTTGCTATTGCTGATTAACAGATGATGACCCACTTGGTAACTTTAGAGAAAGGACTTACCTTTGAATGTATGCGAGTCTCTATTATCATATTTTCCTTAGTTATTAGTAATTTAAAAGAAATTAGACTGTCGGCTTAAAATTTAAAATTTTAATTAGTATTAAATTATTACAAAATTAGTTAAAAATTGAATAATTAAAAATAATTAAAAAAGAATATTCTTGTATATTAAAAATTTTAAAATTTAATTAAATAATTATTGAATAAAAATTAATCAATTCATTCTTTATAAAAATTTATTAATTGACAAAAATTGACTTATTAATTAACAAACTGATTAGTTTTTAACAACAAAAATTATTAAATTGAATTAAACTAAAAAGTTAAAAACTGAATAAAAAATTTTCCAATTTAAAATTTTTATTATTATTCTCTCCAGACCGGTTGGATTTTTAAAATCTATTAGTACTTATAATTATTATAGGGTTAATTACCAAAAAAAGCTCGAATTTTAAAAAGTAACAATAAAATGTCCAAATTTTCAATTTTTTTCAATTCTAACTCAAACTTAAAAAGTGACAATAAAATGTTTAAACTTTTATTTTTCTTCAATTCAAACCTAACATTATATGTTGTTCTTCCGATACCCTCAATCATTTATTTTTTGTTTATTCTTCTGACGCTCCAAACTACTCTCACATCACAGCATACTACACTAATAAAATGTTCGTTTTTAGTTCGTTCTATTCATCCACAAAGCCGAGAACTGTTAACTTGAAACTCAGCTCCCAAACTTATACAACAAAAGTCTGCCACTCCCCTATCTTCTTGAAAAAGGTGTGTTCTTGTTTCTTTAAGCTTAAGATATATTCTTGCTTTTTTTTACAAGGGAAAAACCAATACCCAACAAAAACAAACTAACTAGTGCAGTGTTCTGCAGTACAAAACTCCCTGCTTGTCTCGGTGGATGAGGTCCATGACTATCATTGGAGGCTCCTGGAGAATATGCATGCCGGGGTTGGCTAGGAATGGGAGAGAGGCCAGATTATCGACACACTGGTTCCCTTCACGATGTACATGCTGAAATTGCACCTCCCAAGCTCGTTATATTAAATCACGAGTACCTGCCACCAAAAAAATATCCTCAGATAAAATTATATTGGAAGAGGACAGGATGTTAATTACTTCTAAGGAATCCACTTCGACGATGACTCGTCGATAACTAAGCGTCTAGGCTAAAGTAAGACCCAATTGGACTCCCTAAAGTTCTGTAGCTAGTGGCGAGCTCCTTCCAATGTGCTGTATAAAACCACCGCACCACTGACCGTACCAGTCCTTAATTAAACCCCCAACAATAGCAATGTTAGACCCTTGTTTAACCGCTCCATCTGTGTTTGACTTGACCCAGTCCTCCAGCGATGTTGTCCACCTAACTAAACTACCCATGGGTAATCCTTGTGTCTGAAACACATAGCTTTTCACAGCCCTTGTCCTAACTATCCACTTCACGTACTCCATAATGGCTCTAGTATCTTCTTCCGGCCAAAAAAAGTCAGCTTCAAAAAGACTTTTGTTTCTCCAATGCCATAAAAACCAGCAAGCTACTCCAAAGATAGTAACCCAGTCAAATCGCATCACCTGTGAGTGCTTCATAAGATTGGGTTTCGCCCACAGCCCCTCATCTTATTGAAAGAAATCCGTATCAACCACCTCGGGGGAAAATTTACTCCAAAAAGCTTTCACTCTCGGGCAATCCCGAATGACATATAATATGGACTCTTCTTGTCCACAGATGTGACAATTGTTAACCGTTGTGATATGGCGTGCCATTTTTTATTGATTGATCAGTAGTTTTTCCTTGGTCATTAACCATAGGAATGCCCTAATCTGTTGTGGCCCTACCCATTTCCAAATTAATTCCCATAGGCTATTATTAGCATCCGTGGTACTTCCTTCGATTAAGTCATAGGCTGACGCCACTGTGAACCTCCCATGATCAGTTTGTCCTCACCGCATTGTATCGTCCGCTATGCTTTCTGCATTAGTGGGGATCTCCGCAATATCCATACAAGCTGTGGAAGGGAGGTAATGTTGGAACAAATTCCACATCCAGGTGCTGGCCTCATTTGTAAAATCTGCCACTTTAGCATAAACAACACTATTGAGAAGTGGAGAGGTCGCCACGTAAATTAGAGGTCCCCAATCCTTCGCCCAATTATCTAGCCAGAAGAAAATGCACCTTCCATTACCCAGCTTTCATTTTATACATTAGCGTACAAATTGCCAAGTTGTAGAGATTCCCCGCCAAACACTCGAAGCCACTATCCTATCTATTGTATGAGGGATATGGTGCGGGTCTATTCGATATTTAGCCCTTAAGATCCTGACCCATAAAACTGTGGGTTGTGTGATCAAAGTCCAACCCAACTTTGTCAATAAAGCATCGTTGGAAGAACGAATACATTTAATGCCTAGGCCCCCCGCTTTTTTGGGTTGACACACTGTTTCTCAATTTACTAGATGCATTTTTTTCTACTCATCCTTTGAACCCCATATAAAATCTCGCATGATTTGCTCCAATTCATCACAGAGTTACCTTGGAAGTCTCACCGTTTGCATCGAGAAAATGGGGAGGGCTAATATCACAAACTGGGTTAAGGTAACTCGTCCCGCTAGAGACAACACCTTTGCACTCCATCCTGCAAGTTTCTTTTGTGCGTTATCTAGGATATGTTGATATGTATGTCTCATTGTACGCTCATGTATCAACAGAACTCCTAGATACTTTGCCAGATTGTTCGTACTAGTAATGAGCAGTGCTTGACTGAGCCAACGCGCGATTACTAGGGATACGCTCTTGGAGAAGAATATCCGAGTTTTATCAGTATTCACTTTCTGTCCAGATGCCTTACAAAACTTACATTGTACAAGCCCTGGTGCAATTGCCATAACTCTCACTACAGAGGTCAGATTGAATTCAGTTTTAGATGGTTTGAAAGAAGACTTCTAAGGCTACAACTTTCCTGAAGACACCACAATGAAATTATGTCTTTTAGAGGGTCAAAACAAGGACTGAATGAACTAACGTGGACGGGCCGTGTAAGTGTAACTTTTAGGTGAAACATCCTATACGACATCCTAACCTGTAATGATCATATCTCTCAATTCCGACATCCAAAAATTGCATACTTTATAGCGTTGGAAAGATATAAAGACATAATACAACTTTCATGAAGGAAACTCTGGCTAATTCCATCTAGATCAATACAGTTTTTCCTTGGAAGTCAGCATACACATTTTATCCTCATGCAAAACTTACAATTTATCCCAACTTCACTTTCGTTCAATCAATCTTTTTCAAATTAATCGAGGTATTGCTATATATTTGTGCGCTTTATAGTTCAAGGGGTTGGGCTTTAGAATCGGGGTCCAACATGTTTGGTATCAATGATAGTTATGGTTTTTTGAAGAGGTTGGGTTCCAAGTTCGGGATCCAACATAAAACATTTGCTACTTTAAGCAACTAATAATGTATATTTTATAAACAACAATTGCAACGTTGGTAATAGGACAAGTCGATTAAGCAACAAATAAAGCTCAAGCCTAATTAAGATCGAGTTCGATTAGACTTGGGTGGCTCGAAACTTGATCGAGCTTAATTAAATTTTTTAAAAATTTAAAAAAATGATCTCTTTACCTATTTCCTCTTTGAATAGAAAAACTTAACATTTTGGTTTTTTGTATCTTACCATAGTCGATTTGTGTAGAAAATCTTCTTACAAATTATGGGATTCTAATCTTCTTGGTTTTTGCATATTTACTTGGCCTAATCCAGAATAAAACAACGTTAAGGTAAAAGGTTGATTTCGATATTTTTAGCACTTGTGAGACAATTCTTCGTAGTCTTAACAAACTGTTTGATTGCATTTGTGCATTATGTCACTACAAGAAAATTTAGTTTCAGCAACCAAATTCTCAGCAACCATAGTAAAATGGTTGTTAATTATATACATTTTGCAACCAAAAATTATTTGGTTGCAATATATAAGTCACGTATATTTTTTACCGACCAATCAATACTTGGTTG
>JAOSBM010000008.1:3266172-3289007 GCA_027568955.1 Erythroxylum tenue
AGCTATCAATAAATGTCATATTAAACTCGACAATAACATGTCAAAACTGTTACTAAAGCATAATATCTTTAGTAACACGGGCTATCATAGCATAGTCATTAGTGTTATCATTCACATTTAATAACACTTATCACCTGTTACCGTATGTCATTTTTGTTGTAGTGAATTTGAATCAATATTCAATAAACCTAGGACGTTTGCATACCTTTGGACCTCCTTGTTGAAATTAAGTGTCTTTTCGCACTCTAAAATTTAGCATAACTTTGTTATGCCTTTAATTTTCTATTATAACATTTAAATCTTACATCTCGTCAACGATTTTTGATAATATACACCATTGCATGCCAACGCTTGCCTGCCTACTCTCAAGCCACATCAACTATGCCCATTTTATTCACTCACTCATAGACCTTTCGTCAATTTGAGCGCAGTATCAACCAAAACTTACTAACACTTGTAGGAATCGACAACTTAAATTTAAGGGTCTAACAGTAAGGATAATCAATCGTAAGCTAGACTTGCATTTTGTAGATTTTGTCATTTAGTTCTCATGTCATAGCCTATATAATAATAGCAATTGCAACAAATATTTTTTGAATAAATATTAATAAATCATTAAGTATATAATAATAATAATAATAATAATAATAATAATATACATTAAATAGATTATGAAAGATGCATAATTTATAAAGTATATATAAAATTCGAATTTAAGTAAACAAAGTTCATACTATTAAATTTAACGTATTATTAAATAATTTTTAAAGTGGCTCGTAATTTCATAATTCAAAGTCTCAACTATGCGAAAAAGAGAATGCCATCAAGATAACTAATGAAACACTGATGAAAATTCCAGAATTTATGCGTTAAAAAATGAGAGTCTGTGGGTATCTGAGAGAAAAGGTGGGCTGGTCAGTGGATAAGAACCATCTAAAAATTAACGTTGAGAAACAGCTAAATGACCTACCTTACCTTACCTTACCTTATCACTCGAAGCATGTGGTGGCAGTTTCATGGCCCATCACTACCCTTATCTGCTACTAGCACCCCTTCTCCTTCCTGCTCCACTTTCTTATCCTCTCACACAACTTGATCTTTCCAAACATCCTCATGATTTTGAGCCACCTCATCATGTTCTTTAATATATTAATAAATTCTATTAATTATTTAAATACTAAGATAGCCTATTATAGAGATTTGTTTATTTTTAGACTTAAAGGTGAAATATGCACAAAAGGCAGTAGTGGAATTCTTGTCTTGTCATGCTATTAGATGAGAAAACGTTGACATGGAGACAAGATGGAACTTAACCATATGCTATTGCTCAAGCAAAGCACGCAAAGATTGGCGTAAAATGGTCCACGTCCACCACAAGATTGTTCTCATAACTTATCAATAAGATTAGAGATTCTACCTTAGCTAAAACTTCAACACTATTACAAGTGTGTGAATGCCAAGAAACATTAGAACATGTAAAACATGTCGTTGCTTTACGAGGCAAAGGTGTTAGAAGACAGTGACTGCTAGGTTTCTCTTCCCCATAACAAAGGATGGTGACTCAGCTAGATTGGGATGCTGTCAAAATTTTAGGTCTTATCCTCTTTAACGTGAGAAACCTATTAAATATAGGTGGCTAGGAAAATGATGATGTGACCAATAACTGGATAAAGAAACGCTCAGAAAGCGACATTTATTGAACAAAACCTGACAATTTGTATTAACCTTTCCTGCTATAAAGCGTTGCTCCTCATCCTGTAAAAGAATGTGTAATTTGCATTGCGTATGTATCTGCTTCCTCCAATAAAAACACAAACTTGTTCAAGTTGACAAGAAAAGGGTCATTTTATTCCTCATATTCCTCTTTCTCTTCCACTTTCTCTTCTTGAAGATGAGTAGCGTCTCTGCAGATGATGAGTTTTTGATCTTGGATGTTCATGTGAGTAAGAAGATAATAAGTGCTTCAGGATCTCAGGAGAACAAATGGGTAGCACTAGAAGGTGGTGGGAGTGATGTTTACGAGTCTACATCGATTGAATCCTCATCTGCATCTTCATGTTCATCAGATTTAGTTGAAGATGCATCATCTCCAACCTCTTCCTCCTCGTCATCATCCTCAACGTATGCAAATGGGCCTCTGTATGATTTGTCCAAGCTCATGAACCAACTCCCTGCAAAGTAACTCACGTTCTGGCTCTTCCTTTCTGTTGATATAAACTGAATCAAGAGCTTGTTAAGAATGTGGACTAACAATTTGTGTTGCGTGATATCCAGGAGAGGTCTTTCCAAGTTTTATCAAGGGAAGTCACAGTCTTACACATCTCTGGCAAGTGTGAAGAGCGTTGAAGATCTTGCGAAGAAAGTGATCTTCATAGGCCCAAAATGAAGTCTTGTAAAAGCTATGCCGGTGGTTGGGATGGACACAATAAGTCATTTAGCGCCAGACCTGCCATAACCAAAAGAGCTTCAAGAGGGTCTTTTTTATATTCTTCTTTAGGAGGTAATTCCTGAGAATTTGCAAGGTTTAATGCTGTAATTTGTGAAGTGGTCTAATTAGAGACAGCCTATAGAAACCATATCCAGCCAGTACTGTACTCTCATATCAAAACTCGGTGTTAGTAATGTAATTAAGATGACAGAAATCTTCCGAACGTATAGTGAATGAAAAAACAACGAACAATAGGTTTTTTTTTTTCAGTTTTCCCAACTTGGTGCTGTCCCTTCCCTGCTGATTTTTCTAGACATCCCTTCCTTTATAGAATAAACTTGAGTACCATCTTCATTTCACAACCTCATGGTCATTCTTAACAGTATAAAATCCAAATCCATATGAATATAGCGACTTATCAGAAAGTTCTCTAAGTCCCAATTACTCCTTGAGGAAAGTATCGATTGAACTAGAAGTGAAGTAACGGAGCTGGGCAATGAAAGGTGTGTTGGAGAAGAAATCTGATCAACGGCTGCGATTGCTTGCACTAAAAACCATGCTCCACAAGAACCAAGTATTTGCTCCAAGAACTCACGTTCTGGAGAAGAATATGGATATCGAGCAAGTATTGCAATGTCAAAAAGGTCAATCCTGTTGACATCTTGAGAATTTAAATTATAAGAAAAATAAAAACACAGAAGAAAGTATTATGAAAGAAAGTTGCAAATAGTTACACACTTTTAGTTAGTGTTTTTTTTTTTGGTTACAACGACGACAATCTAAAATTATCTCATAAAAGAAATACTACAGGTATCAGCCCATATAATTAAGGAGAGAGCGTTAAGAATCTCATCTCAAATCTAAAAAGTAGAAGTAATGTCATGATCCAATTTAGCCAAACAATCTGCTGCAAAATAACTTTCACGAAGTACATGCTTAATAGAGCAATAAAAAGCTTGGAGTCTACCTTCGAACATTTTTATTGTACCATGTATAACATGTCATCTTCAGTGTTATCAGAAATTGAGGATTTATACTCGTCTTCAGAAGAGTCAAGTGGAAGAGCAAATTGTATATCTTCGTCCTTACTAGATTATTTGTCAATGAAATCTTCAACATTTCCATTATCTTAAGTAGGCATAATAGCTTCAATAGAATTTAATAATTTGACATCCCTTTTTGTCTTATTAAGATATTGTCGAACATAATGTCTCAACTTACCACAGCCTGTAAACATAATGTTTTTTTTTTTTGGGTTACAATGCAAAGAGACTGAACTATCTCATAAAAAAAATATCACAGGCAGCTCATATAATCAAGGAGAGTGGTTCAGGAATATCATCCTAAATCTGATAATTTGAAGCAATATTATGACCTAATTTAGACAGACAATCTGCTACAAAATTATCTTCACGAAGCACATGCCTAATATAGCAACTCCAATTCCGAGCAAATAAAGCTTGAATATCCACAATCAAAACAGACAGTGAATGTGACGAGATAACACTATAAGTCACTATCCGCACCGTCTCCATGTTATCAGATTCTACAACGACCTGCCAAAAACCATGATCCCACGCAAAAATCAAATCATCTCGAATGGACCATAACTCTCCCACCAAGATAATTGAAACACCAATTCGAAACGAATATCCCCCTAGCCAACGACCAAATGAATCTCGCAACAATCCCCCACCACTAGTCAACCCAAGATTAACAATAAAACTACCGTCACAATTCAACTTCACTCAACCAGATGGTAGCGTAATCCAACTAATCTAACACCTCACACCATGACGCTTCGATGTTGAAACGGAAGTCAAAGACTTCGTCCGAAGAGTTTATAATTTCTTTCATGAGAAATATGAAATTCGTGGGACTTTTTATTGAACTTTCTATAATAACGCCTATTTTTCAGTATGAGATTCAGTCTTTTTTTTAGTATGACATCGAAAGGTCTGGGGCCGAAGTTAAATGTGAATGAAAATACTTCGAAAACTATGACAGGAAATTAGAGCTACCATTAACTTATTCTACTTTAGCAGAGAGTCACCAAACTCTTTCACCTTACCTTCTGAAAATGGCTCCACCCCTTTTTCTCTTTCTATCATTTGAAGAACTTCAATGCTATATTTTACTGGTATGGGTAAATATTTCTGCAGACGACTGCGTGAAAAATTTGAGAACAGATCCAAGTGGTGGGCACTGGCAGGGCTTCTTTACTAAAGTCTCAAGATCAAGGAATTGACCTCGGGATACTATGGAAGGCACGTGTAGTTGCAGAGAAAGCTTTTCTCTTACCGACTCAATGACCTATGCTAATGACCCGTCATTACTCGGTTTGAATTCAATCCCAAAATTTATCAAAGTATTGCATACAATTTATAAATGCAAGTGCGTAAAGCAACATAACTAATGTGGTCATATCTTGTAAACAGGTACAATACCAAGAAGGAAAAAACATTTTCTCATCACCACTGCTGTTGCTTCACATAGCAAGAGTCTACTTGTTTCCTCTGCTGAACCAACAACCTGTAAACAAAGTTATGAAATTGCTTTCTGGTTAAATTAATAACAAATGCACTAGTTTGCTCTTTCCACCCAATCATAGATATTACTTCAGTTTGTGGCTTTCCACGCTAACTTGTATGTCTAATCATTATTATAATCGCATCTGATCATTACTCGGCATACCTGACAATTGGAGTAAAACTTGGTGAAGTTTTCTGATAAGTTATACAGGTATTCGCACAGCACATTCGGAAGTAGATTGTTGCATGCCTCCTCAACAGTCTGCAAAGTTAGGACAAATATATCCATTATCAGAAAAACAAGCCAACATAAAGAAGCAAAGTAAGGGAAACTTGGCTGGCATACCTCAGCAAACTGTAGCAAATGAAGCCCTAGTACACGCTCATCAGGGTGACTCAACACTAATTCGCCAGTCTATAAATGGAATTAGAACATAAAAAGAGGGAAAAGAATCAACGACTTTTAAAATAGTAACTTCTGCAAACTAATGAGAGTTATTCAAATGGAGATTACTAGAGATATGTCATGTCTCAAGCATTCAAAAGTTTTAAGACCTTAGTGAAGTTTTTTCCAACATCAAAAAATGGAGGCTATTATGACTAGCAGTTGGATCGGTCAAGTGTATTAAGTATTACATACTATAAACACTAGTGTAGGTCTGAATATGTTAAAATATACCGAGCTTAACAAGCAACCATAAAGTTTTCAAGAAAATGAATAATGCAGGTACAGTCTAAGTGACAGATGTGGCTTCTGAGTCTACAAGAACTCACTTTCTTCAAGTCATCAATGTCCTTGCCAGATTTCCTGATGATTGAACAGATCCTAGCATGCGCATATAGTAAATAGACTGCAGTATTTCCCTGTTAACATATGTTTGAAGGTATCACATATGCATAGTCGAAGCAATATGGCAATAACTATAAGAAAAAAGAGTAAAAGACAATGGAAGATGGGGAATAGAACAAAAAAGGTTATATGGAAGGCTAAAAGGAATACAAGAATCACATTCTCACACAAAATTTTGGCTTCATAGTTTTCTGTGAGGAACACTTTAAAAGTTGGAAAATGAAACATACCTTATCATTAAGCATCTGGTCAAAATTAAACGTGTAGTTGGTCAATCTGTTGTTCTTCAAGTCAGCATATCTGGAACGGAATTGATTATACACTATCAGACCAACTTTAACAAAATATTTTCTCCCAACTGTCAGATTACGGAATTTCATGCAAGTCAGGGATGTTTATGCATAGAAGTTGGGATACAAGATTTGTTTAGTGATTGTTAACTTTCTAGACCAAGTAATTAAGTAATAACAAGTTATCAAGTGTTCAAAATATAATAATTTGTTTATCCAAAAAGAAGGCACAATCCAAGTTCCAGGTCTTCAACTTGACCAATAAAGTTACGATGGTCATGTATATTTAACTGCAACTACTTCAAGCAGCTTTTTTTGTGAGCAACGGCTTAAAACATATGTAAAAGTAATCACCAACAAACTTCATGTTTTCCTGAGAAGTCATAGAAAATTAAAAATGTTCCATGAACAAGAACACCGAAAGTGCTTTACAAAGAAACTTTCCTTTAATATTGTCTGTTTCACATCTTCTATCCTCCTGGCACTGGATCCAATAACCCTAAATTCTCATTTTCTTCAAAACCATTGCCCATAAGAAGTAACCATTTCCAGATAAATTAAACTCTTGTATGTTCATAGCTAGCCACGAGCAAGGTTGTATAATAAAAAAGTGCCCAAGAATAACACAGAAAAATTACTTGACGGCACCATAACCAACTGCCTCGGCAGTTTGCTCAAGCTCCTCTTCAGTCCACTCTGCAGCCTTACCTGCTCAAAACACAAGGAATTACTTCAGAATCTGTAATATTGGCAGGCTCTTCCAAAGCCATACAAGTACAAAAGAGAGATAAGCTTCTGCCCAGTTATTTATGAGCTATAAGCACGAGTAAAAGAGGTAAGGTGACTTCGGCTGTTAACATACCACGCTCAATAAGAGCTGCTTTACTACGATTCTTGGCTTCATCAAGTAAATCAACCAATCGAACTACTTCAGTGGCACGGGTTCTGAAGCGCTTTCCATCCTCTCCAAGTACAAGGCCAAAACCGACATGACTAACTTTTGGATAAATGTTGCTATTATCAGATGGTAGCCAACCAGCAAGCTTTGCAGCCTGAATAAGAATACCAGGAAAATCAAACCTTCCAACAGCAAGTAAGAAATAACCTCCCAAGAATCAGAGCCAAGATAAGTACAAAATAACCAATATGTGTGAAGAAAGCTGTAAAAACCATATGACGAGTAACACATTTTCAACGATAATGAAAGAGTATTCAAAATAATTTAAGACGATCAAAGAACAGATGCATACTTTGAAGAACATATCAAAATGCTGCTGCTGGCCAACATCAGTTACGTATATAATCCACTCAGCTTTCTCTTCATTAAGTCGATACCTTAAATTGCAAATAACAACAAAAGTATAAACTATAAAACTTGAACCATACGTCCAAATGCAGAAACCAAATATTATCATCAAATCAATTCTTACAAAACTCACATGTAAATGTCAACAGCCTCATGCTACGAACAGATGGCGCATTGGAATATACTTCAGCACACTATTTTCTTAAATGTAAAAAAGATGAAACCAATCTCCATGTAAAAATAAGTTCTTAACACATTCACCAGGAAACTAGATGACTAACCAAAAGAAAGTGTTTTTTTTCATGTTTATGACACTGCCATGTTCACTACTTGAAAATCCTAACTTACGATAATATACTCAACTTATGTTACCAAGCATAATGATCCGTACTTATTCGATGCAGAAATTGTTATCACTATCATAATGCCACAAATCCAATACTCTAAAACAATGACAACTTTGAAACTTTTACGAATGATTGCAAAAATTACATAGCTATGAAAGCAGGGTCAAAATGAACAATTTCTACCCAGAAGGAACTATTAGCTACAGATTGTATTCAAAATCAATAAAAAAACTAACCAAAGTGCGGTGAGATCAGTTGAAGCATAGTTGTATCCTCCATCACTCTTCACAACAATAAGAGGTATATTAAATCCTTCTAGATGGATAACTTGAGCACCTTCACTTTCTTCCACTAATCCTTTATTTCGTAATGCACCAATGACCTCAGGAATGAATGGGTTGTAAAAGCTTTCTCCCTAGCAATCCACAGTTCAATAATGATTAGCAGTCCATTTCTAGTGATACCACTTAACATAGAGCAAATAACGTGAGTGTCGTCTAGACAGACAAAAGTTTAGCCTTTTTTTTCATGCAATTTTCAATCTCTAAAGCCAAAAGTTCAAAAATATATATAATTTTGGGCAAGTTCATTTATTATTTACCTAAAAGAATGCTCAGCTATATTCATTTATTATTTACCTCAAAGAATGCTCAGCTATAGACTTTTGCACAAATTTACAGAAACAAGCAGAAATTTGCAACAGGCATTTTGGGCAGAGATTTGCAACAGGCAAACAACACCGCAAATAAACACAATCTTATATTTAGCCTACAAATGAAGTGGGAACGCCACATTGTTTCAAGGATGAGATAGTTTGAAAAGCAGCAAAAGAGATGGGGTTGAGTGCACAATTCAGTCAAACCTCCTATGGAACAATTGGGTGCTGGGCATAATAATATGTCATGATGATTCCTCTAGAAAAGCTTGAAATCTACCTTCTCCTCCAAATGAACTCCAAGACGTTGATAGACCCTATCAAACTCCTTCCTGCTAAGTTCACATATCTGTTCCCAGGCCTGGTAGTACTTGGTTTCTCCACCCTGATCCCAGTAAACATTCCAACACAAAAGGTAGTGTATAAAAAGGTGGCATCATCTGCATTCTTAGGAGACATCAACCTCATAATACCTGGAGTCGAACCACAGCTCTTTGTGCCCTTTCCTTAAATTCTGCATCAGTGTCAAACTTCTGTTTTGATGCCTTGTAAAATGCCTGTACAAGACATCAATAACATTAAAAGAAATAAACTACTACTAGTTCTATAAATTAATTTTCAGACAATTGCAGCATCAAGTGACTATATAACACTAAGTATAACAACAACGACACCTAGTAGGAATCCTGATATGGGGGGTCTGGG
Organism: Erythroxylum tenue; assembly: GCA_027568955.1. Taxonomy (NCBI): domain Eukaryota; kingdom Viridiplantae; phylum Streptophyta; class Magnoliopsida; order Malpighiales; family Erythroxylaceae; genus Erythroxylum; species Erythroxylum tenue. Next base: position 3,275,285 of record JAOSBM010000008.1, read on the forward strand.
GACCAAATAACAATAAGTACGATTAGATGATATAACACTAAGTAGAACAACAACACCACCTAGTAGGAATCCTGATACGGGGGGTCTGGGGACCAAATAACAATAAGTACGATTAGATGAAACAGAATCATACAGCTTCCTCCATCAAATTTAATATAACTATCGAAGTTAATCAAAAAGATGCAAAACTAAAACTTTGACACAAAATAAAATGATTAACTAAAAGACAACATTAAAAAAATCCTAAGCATTTCCATTTTTGGTCCAAATACTTATTCTAGATTTCCATTTTTAAGCTGTAATTCAAAAAGGTTGGATATTTTACTTTGACTATTTAAATCGAATACCAAAATTATTAATCACATATCACCTGTAGATCTCCAATCGCTGATTCATTGACATCTTCAAAATTTGGGAACTTCTCGAAGAGGAACTCAATCAACATACCAAACTACAAAACAAAGAATAAATATTTAAATCACAATTTCCAGATAGTAAGTGAAAAATACTGTAAGTTTTACAAGCCATCATATCCTTCAGAGACATGGAGACGTAACTAGCATATCCCGGCGTAGCTGATGCGAGTACGAGAATGGAGGGGAAGGCATGGCTGTCTTAACGTTATGCATTCAATTCTGATCATTTAGTTTTATTATGAAGCAAACAAGTATGAGCTTCCTACTGATTATGATTATTAATTTTGGGATTGTAATATTCATATGTGATTGACATGTGACCTATGAATTTTTATGTTACAAGAACCGTTAGGTAATAACTCCTGTCTAAATGAAATTTTGCAAATTATCCATATTTTTTCAGTTGTTAATAAGAATTGCAAACACACCTCAAATTTTGGCTTATAAAATCCTTCTTACGGTCATGCTAGAATGCAATGCTGTTCAACTCACATGAAGCTAAAGTGACGAGCATTAAGCTACATTTAAGTAACTAACTAAACTTTACCAAACAGTTGAAACACATATAAGCGGGGTATCAATGAAAATCTTTTAATTCACCTTATCCCAAAGAGAAAATAACTAGATTAATCACCAAATAAGTGTGAATGAGACTTTCAACTCCATTGCACATTATCAGAAACCAGATTAACCTGTGTACCCCAGTCACCAACATGGTTCCGTCGAAGAACTTCAACCTTTGAAAACTCCAACATGCGAGCAAGTGTGTCACCTATAATCGTAGACCTTAAATGGCCCACATGCATTTCTTTTGCTATATTTGGCGAGGAAAAGTCAACAACAGCCCTTTTGAGTGAGAGCCTTGGAGCCAAAGAATCAATACCATCAATTAGCATTTTTTGAATATTCTGCAGTCACAGAAGTCAAAATTCACACAATATGAACAGAACATATCAAAATTGTGAAAATGAGAGTGGAATTTGCGAGAATAAAACAATAAAAGAACCAAAAGAAAGATCAAAAAATGAATAAGAACCTCAGCTATCCATTTAGTTGATAACACAACATTGATGAATCCAGGCCCTGCTACTGAGCAGGACTCTATCATATTGGATGGGGGAAGATTTTCTTTTATGGCCTGCAATAATTTTAGAAAGTAAAACTTTTAAAAATTTTCAAACAATTAGCAAATTCAAGGCAAGAAGAAGCATAATGGCACATGAGTTCTGCCGTTATAGAAAATCATACCTCTCCAACAGCTGGAGGCCCCCGGAAAGTTTTGTTTGGCTTAGCTTTAATTTTAGACCAAAGGCCCATGGCATTATTACTAAAACAAAGAAATTGTCATCAGAAGCAGTTCAAATCAGACACATTGCAGCGCTATTGCAACTCAAACTCGGAGTACAAACATATATATTCAGCTAACTTCATGCATACCACTGGTAGTCGCCAAAGTTGCCAGAGCATGCAGCAATCAAAGGCTCAACATTCTCATCGGGGACTGTTGCTCTAAGCGAAACTTCAAACAGTTTCCCCAATTGTCGTTTCAAATTACCTCCGCAATCCTCATACTGTGCCAAAATTCTTCCACCATCAGTACTCAAAAACAACACGACCCCAAATTAAGATGCAAATGCCGTTAGTAGTAAAAAGCTACATACATTTGCCATGGTAGTTATGGATTGAGTCTTTGTGGACAATGCAAGCCTTCTAGAAGTTGCCCTCAGAAAAACTGTCTAGTGTTAGAGTAGTAATAAGGAAAAATCAGTATCGGCAATACTCGAGCAACAAACGAACTAAAGAATTAAAATCCCCAGGCAGAAGTATAAAGCAAATGAAGAAAAACTCGGTAAGAACAGAACAGCGAAAACAACAGTGAGGAATTGAAAAGCAGAATAGAGAGAAAGTGAACTAACCAGAAGCAGTTTGTGTGCAACGATTGAAAGAAAACAAGGGAGAGGAAAACGTCGGCGACGAGAGGAGGGTTCCAAACATAACTTTTTATTTTATGTCTTTTGAACTGTAGTAATAGCTTAGGAAACCCTTCCCCTTGACACCCGCCGTCTTCTGTTGATCTGTTCTCCACCTTGTAACATTAGTGCTTCTCTGCCAATGACTTCCTGACAAGTGTTGCGAATCTGGGCTCAATGGCTTTCACACGCAGCCGCGAATATTAATTAAAAGTACAATTAATTTTTACAAAATATTAAGACTTAAGAGCATGTTTCCTTTTTTTCATTTATTTTAATTTTTAAAAAAATTTCTGGTTTTTGTTTTGAGGTTTGGTTTCTCCGGTTTTCAAAAATTAAACAAATTATAAAAAGTATTTTTATTTTTTATCTGTATTTTTTAATATATTAAAATAATTTATCTTTAAGATTTATTTAATAAATAATTATTATTAGTGATAAAAATATGATTACGTTAACATTAATAGTCAAAGGTAATTACTACTACTATTTCCTTTTTTTTTTCGTATTAATCAAGTTGAGGTTCATTTCTCTGGTATATAATAAAAGATGACAGTTTAAATAATTTATAATAACTTTTAGACATAATCATCTTTTCGTCGCTTAATGTTTTAGCTGTTAGAGAAAAATGCTACTCATATAAGCATTTTTAAAAACAACAGATTAGGTTCAATTCGTCAACCTAATAAGCTGTTTACTAAATAAGATTATCAGCAATTTGATATGAACAAACAAATACCTTTCAATCTGCCAAAAAATAGCAAGCTATTTACCAATAAGCTTATCCAAACTTGCAGGAGGAAGCTCCCAAAACATCAAAGCTGCTCTTGTGATGTTACCCCCTTTCTTTTATTTACCAACCTTAACAGCCTAGCTGTTTACCAATAAGCTTATCCAAACTTGCAGGAAGCTCCCAAAACATCAAAGCTGCTCTTGTGATGTTACCCCCTTTCTTTTATTTACCAACCTTAACAGCTAAAATGTAAATGATATCTGAAACTTGTTGGGAAAAATCTTCATCTACGAGGTATAACGACTAGAAGTTGAGAAGAGTAATCTTATTTATTTTAATATAACATTTCCCTTCTTGTATCTTTAGATCACAACGTTCATATTCGATTATACTTTTTAAATGTCATAAGTAAAACCATCGTCTAGTTCATTTGACAAATTTTAATAACAAGCTATCCGATGCTGACAAGATATTCTCTAATCTGTCAACGATCTCACTAAAATACAAATGGAAAGCCTGCGAAATTACTATATTCCATACGAATTGCTACTGGCATCACTCTTACCGTCTCTGTGCAAGTAACTTCGCTCCAGTTCTCTGCCAAAATATGCAGACCTATCTAGTTTACCAATGACTGCGTTCTTGAAACTTATGACTTCTTGAACCTGTGAGCATGACCTCTGCATCCTAACCCCACTCAAACTGTTTCTTGATTCCATCAACTCGTTAAGAGACGACCTTTTCTTTGGTCCCGTTTCAGGTCTTTGCTTTGGGGCACTATAGGACCTCAATTTGGCCCTGAAGGATTGTGTATTGGCCATGTAATTTGGGAAATTTCCATACTGCCTAAAGAATTTATCAGCAGACGCGCTACTTGCAGGCGTAATAGAAGTGTTACACCCTTCTGAATTGGCAAAGCGAGGAGTGCTTTGTGCTGTTGAGAATCTACATTCATCACCAGTTAACCCCCACTCCGAGTCCTGCAAACTTCTTGTATTAGGAATGGACAATCGAGGCGGATATCTTGTTGGGAATGGAGAGGAGATGGTTTTGTAATAAGGGTCGTCGCCAAAATCTGAAACTGAGGCATTTGTTCTTCGAGATCGAGATTTGGGTCTGCAGCCAGTGTCAACCTCAACAATCTTCGGACTTTCATCTGCGGGGTTAATTACTAACTGTTCCAGTGAAGATGACAACCTCCGGCTGTGAATTGAAGCAGTGTGTTCACTTCTTGTTTCCTCAAATTTCTCCTGCAATATTAGTCAGAGTAAGTGAATAACTGTGCATAACGTAAATGCCCGACAGATAGGAATATGTTGAAGTAAAAAGATAATGAAATTTGGGTGGCTATACCATTGATTTTCGTGCTTGAATTTCGAACTGATGCTCAGTTTTAATGTAGTTACGTGCTCTGAGTGATCTTACAGTGGCTTGTGCTCTAATAAGAGCCTGCATACTGCGAAGAGTTGCTGTTGCTTGTTTTCGCACCAAATAGCCTCGAACATGCGCTTGCAATTTTACCAATCCTCTTAATGCTCGCAGTGCTTTTCTAGCCTGTTTAAAATAGAGTAACAAGTAAAATTCTGTACCCACTCCACATAAGAAGAAGAAACAACAGGAGCAATGTCTCTAGCAGCTACCAAAACAGCTCCATTTGGTTTCCAGTCACAAACTAATGCAACCCAAAGCCAAGAAGTTCTTGAACTTGACAAAATTAGCAGACAAGGAGGTAATTTGAAAATGAAACAAAAATTGCTGCATTCAAAGCTCCAAATAGAGCCTAGAAGCACCGCTTATAGTGTTCGGAAATTATTAAAAAAAATCCAGAAACCAAACTCACCAAATAACCTCTAAAAACTGTCTGAACCTTGACAGCTGCCCACCTCTCTCGCCCACCATCAAACATGGTGTCTCTTCCATTACTAGTCAGCCTCACCACCGCCACCGCCGCGTGAGCTGCAGTAACGGCGGCATCAGCTGCCGCAGCCGTCGCCGCCGCCACTGCAATGGCGTGTCTCTGCTCTTTTTCTGTGACACCGTAGTATGATTTTAACCATGCAGCTTCTGCTGCAGATATATTTGGTGGTATAGTTGATGGATTGTAACATAACTCACTAGAACTGTGTGGTTTGTTGTCTCTCCGGTCATTGTTGTCTTTGCTATTGCTATTCTTTGTCCAGAACAAGCTCTTTAGCCATCTTGTAGCTCTGCCCATTGGTTGGTTCTACAGGATCCGTACTACTGTGGAGTGAGTATCCAAGAGGAACCAATTTAAAATGTTAGCAGAGAGCAAGGGTCTAAAACTGAACCAAAGTCTAATACAAAAGCCACTTAAGATTGTTAAAAATAAAGTCCCTTTTTCCGTTGGTAAGAGAAAATTTTACAGAGTAAAAAGAATGAAAAGAGAAAAAGAAGTGGTGAAAATCCTGTCGAGGCCTTGTGAAAGCTGCATTACATGACAAAATCACGTCTGATTATGCACTTATGATCAAACAATAATAAGAATATGGTGAAAACAATAGGAGGGGGTGAGAGTGAGAGATCAGTGTAAAAGTAAATACTAAATAGAATCAGATTCTGAAAAGAAAAGTGAGAAGAAGTGTTATAAAGATGAAAAGAAAAGGAGAAAAAAAAAGCGTTGAAAAAGAAGAGATAAAGTTCAAAACGAGAGAGAGGCAAAAGATGAAACGCTCAAATTTGCCCTTATTCAGTGAGGAACTGAGGGACGTTATTTCCATGAATCGAAAAGAATAATCAAAATAGTGTTTTATTTTATCCCTTTCTCGGTCTCTCCTCTCTGGTCATTTCCTGTTTCTCATTACTTTATGGAGTGAAGTGTCCTTAAAGAGAAAGATACCTCAAGCTGCTCAGTCTCTGACAAGCTCGTGAAGCCTTGCAATTTCTATACGTAAAACATGTTCTTCCTTGTAATAAGAACAAGAAATTAAAAAGATGGGTTTTTTTTGTCTTCGGAAAGAATGTGAAACACGGATCTCAACTTCAATAATGCAACGTGCTTTCCACGAGAATGATGATTTCTTACTCAGTACCAAAAGTTGGAACGAGAAAAGAACAGTCTTGAAATCGCTGTGTACTTTGTGGTATAGTTTAGAACATACAATGATGATCATGGAATCATATTCTTTTTTCTTCATTTTTTCACTCTCTACTCCATTTTACCGTCTCCAGCTCTCCACCAACAATAAGAAAGCACTGTGTCGCTAAAAGGGGCTTAAGAAGTTTGATCATGGAATGACTAAAAAATTTACTCGTATAACAACAGTTGCGGTGTTCTCTACTTTTTAACTTTGATGATAATGAAATCATACACTCGCGGTGAATTTTCCTGGAAAGCACAGCAAGTGAAAGGAGCTTTCTTTTCTCTGAGAATCTCTGTTCTTCCATTAAAGATATTCCTACCCAACCCAATTCAGTTTTGCCACCATATGACAATAGCTAAAAGAGACCTGCACACACTGCTGCACCTTTTTCTTCCCTCTTTCCAGGGCTAGAATAGATCTATTGGTTGTTTAATTTCTTCCTTTAAGAAAAAGATGCAAACTGGTGACCTTTTTCTTTCCTCTTCAAACTTGGAATTCGTTTCGTTTAGTTCTGCTTCGCCAATTATTCTCTAAGGAATCTGTACATTTAAGTTGTATCTCCTGTCAATTTTTCTCTGACCCATTTCACTAGCACGGCTTCAGGATGAAAACAAAGTTTCTTCCACCCTGCATGTACTTTTTTAACCCGACGCCGTCACTTTATTATCATGAGCACAGTTTTATTAATTCCAGAGCCACCACACAAAAATTAGACCCTTATCAGCAACCAAAACCATGTTATCTTCTGACGAGAGCCAGACAAACTAAGGCGCAGAAGATGACCATCCCCACCTTCCAATTTCACACTAACAAGTCTGAAATTACCTGTAACCCAACAAAGCAAGTGAATGATTCAAAAGGGTACGATGGGTATACAATGTAGGTGTTGGGACAAAAGTTGAAAGCTGATACGATATCTAGTGGTATTAGCTGGCTAGACTGGCTTGACGAGAAATGTGCATTTAAGGCCAGCAAAAGGCCAAAATCCAGAAATGAGGTCACGAAGGAGTACTCATTTATGGGAATACTTGAGCTATAGTATCGGTTTGTCGAATTGGGAAGGTGCCTTACGTCGTCACTTGTGTACGGATCCACAAGGGAGGGAGGAAGGGAGGAACTATCTCTTTTATGGGTTCGTTTGATTGGCTGGCCAACTGGCAAGGAGTTGAAAGTAGGGTTCTTCTTCGTATCGTAGAATTTGAATAAAGAAGAAACGGACATGCCTTTTAAAGCTTCGCCTTCTGAGCAACAAATTACGAGTTTCGTTTTTTTTTTTTTCGTTCTCTTCGCATGAATAGGCATTGGCACCAACCCATGTGCTGAGATTAATGATGAATCCATGCAAGACTTATGCGACTCTTTCAAGAAATGATTGCAAAATTGAACACGATTCATCCACCTGACTATGTAGCATCAAATACCTATCGAGAAGGACTTGCAACTCTATGGGAATCATAAAGGATTTGACCTTTTCGGAGTTCTGTTTATAGGTCAGAAAAACAGAAAGGATACATGGACGAACGAGACTCCCAAACAAACTCTAAAATGGCGAAAATCACAATTTCAAATCCAAAGTTTTCATAAAATCCAACATAACGTTTGAATTCAAATTTTATATTTTCATTTTAGTTAAATATTACGTCATTATTAATATTTTATATTTTAAAATTTTGCTAATAGATTACTATTAATTATAAGTTAGTAGCAGATTTAAAAAATAAATTCATAAATTATTTATTTATTTATCATAAATATATAATCTGTTTCTTATATTTATTGATGGAGTGTGCATAATTATGTAACAAAGTTGAATTTATCAATAAATTTTTAAAAATATAAAAAATATCATGTTAATAATGATATAATAATAATTTAACTGACAAAATTTAAAACTCGATTAACTTATAATTAATGAAAATTTATTATTAAACATTTTAAAATTGTCAGGATGAACTTAAACACTTTAAAACTTTAAGGTATAATTTATATTCTAATAAAAATTTTGAGGATCAAATTATACTTTTTATCTTATAAAAACACAAACATAGAATACATCTTATTTTGCTATATTTCCTATTATTATAAATTAATGTTTTAAAAATCGAACCGGAGATTTAAGGTTTAAAAGATTCAGTCGGTATTAAACTGTCATAAAATCGGCTAAAAATTAAATAAAATTAAAAATTTTAAAATATAATTTAGAGAGTTTATTTTTACCTATCAAAAAATTTAAAGTTTAATCAAAAATGGAGATTATTAAATGAAAATTAATTAATTTGTTTTAGTTTACAATAACTTATATCAAAATTGACTGATTAATTAATAAATTGATCGATTTTTAATAATAAGAGTTATTAAAATAAATCAAATTATAAAATTGAAAACCAAAGTACAAAAATTAAAATTTTTACAGTTTAATCAACCGAATCGATTAAATTTTTTAACTATTACTGTAAGGCATGGCTACATATAGAAGCGCTAGAGTGATAGTTTACATGTTGGACCAATGGTGGTTGACAAATAAACTCACTTTATGTTTTGATAATAATAAAATGTATAGAATTGGTTAAGAAATTATTTCAGGTATTTTGGACTGATATTCAATTAAAGGATTAATGCAAATCAAGATAGTAATAATCTCCAACGTTCAAAAGATAGACAATGTTCAAGAGATAGACAACGTGCAAAAGATGATCATCGTGAAGATTATGATTGAAGATTTCAAATTTGTATCCCAACAAACAAATATTGAAGATCATCTGAAATATGTCCGTTGGAGCAGGCACTAGTTGATTATTATGTCACAAGTCGACTGATAATTATCATATCTGATATGTGGGGTTTAATCAAGTTGAACAGAATATTGTAAGTCGACTGCAAACAACAGTCCTGTAAGTTGAAAATTTGGATTAGTCGACTATTCGAAGAGCGGAGCTGAAAATCTTATGAAAAATGTTAGTGTTAGTCGACTATTACACCTCGACTAGTCGACTATCAGTGCAGTAGAACATAATCTGACGAAGTCAATTGATTACAAACGGGAAGAAAATCATTTTACAACGTCTATGAGCAATCAACAACGGTTAAAAGAAAATCTACAACGACTATAATCATCTGAAGCCTGCAAATAAAAGGAGCAAAGTCAAAGGATCGATTAGTGCAGTCAAAAAGCAAAGCATATTGATCATAGTTCATAATTTCATTACTCTCAATTGCTCTTAGCACATTCTTTTGTATTCAGTTGTACTGAGCTATACTTCAATTTCCTATCATTGTTATTATGAGTTGAATGATTAGTGGAGAATCACTTGTGAGGTAGGATTTGTGCTGAAAAAACAAATATATTGTGAGGTATAACTTGAGTCGAAAATCAAGTGGTGTTGTAAAAGTTCACACTGAACTAAAAAGTGTGCAGTAAAGTATTTTGTCAAATTCTAAGTGGGAGCTTAGGTAGAGGACGTAGATCTTAGCACCGAACCTCTATAAAAACAGTGTTTGCCTTTCTTCTCTATTCTTTTCATTTAAATTAGATCGATTGTATTGTGTGTATTAACTTTCTGTTTTTGTAGAATTTTTCGAAAAAGTTTCAACGATCTATTCAACCCCCTTCTAGATCGCTTTCATTATATACTATCGAATGTAAAAAATTTGCTTAAAAGAATAGATGAATAAAGAAAGAATCAATATATCTGGATAACGTGGTTTTCATTTGACAAGTATGTTACTCCAAGATAAAGTAATTAAATTTCATAAATATGTTATATCATTAGATTAACGATTTGACTTAGAATGGAACTCTAAAACAAAATCTAAGAACTGCTTATCTTAGGAATTTCCATATATGCGTATAGGTATTATTTGAGAAACAGTTATAAGCTAGTTTTCGAAGGGGGGGGGGGGGGGGGGGGGGTTTTGATCATATCAAACTGTTCATAACCATATTTGATAATTAGCTGATTAGGTAAGTTTTTTGATTTAATATTATTGTTATTTTAATCTCCGTTTTTGGAAAAAAAAATTATCTGTAGAATTTTGTTATTAGTAATAGTAAAATTTTTAATAAAAATGTAAATTTTGTTGATTATTTTAGTATTTCATTATAGGTTAACATCTTTTACAATATTGATTAATACATGATGACAATAAACATATCGTATTTTATTTAAAAAACAAAGAAATTTCCAGTATAACATATTATTAAAAATTACTATATTTAAAACAGATAAATATGAAAATTTAAAATTACGATAATAAATTTTATTAATTATATTTAAATATTTTGACAATGAATATAATTTAAAATCTTGAATTATATATGTAATTAGATCAATTAAATTTATCTTTAATTTTAATTGAATAATTTATATAATAATGCATCATGATCACTAAAATATTAAGAATGTCCAAGTGGTTTCAACTAACAACTTCGCGCATGATTTTTTTGTATAGCTCAATCATTTCATCGCATAGTATTTCAATTAAGCATAAACCATGAAATTAATATCGATTCTATCCCAGTCTAATTACGTTAGTTTTTCACCATTAGTAATTAATTTCACTAATAACATTTGAAAACTTCTCATCACTTTACCTCAACCGAAAATTTTTCAAATCAATGCCAATCAAGAGACATTATTCGTGTATCATAAATCATATATTGATAATTTAACTACTTTTATATAATTTATGTTATATTTAATGAACATCAATTGAATTACCATTGATAATGATATGTTGTACGTATCATCAAAATATAATAATCTCTTCTCTATATGAAAAAATTTCGAGATTTCAAGTTAAATAATCACTCGTAAATTTTTATAATAAGAATTTCTATATACATAAAAGTAATATTTCAAATAAAATTTTTCTATGAAAACAATTCAGTAAAATTGTAATCTAATAAGTACCTAACATTTGTTTAACTATTTTCATATTTTGGTTTATGAGATCAACTATTTTTTCTATAAGAAAAACCATAACACGTGATAGTATTTTGCACTGTATTTGTGTCAAAACACAATGGAATAATAATTATAAATAATTTAGGGATAATATACGAGCACAATTTGAATCTTACAGTCATATTTTCATTTATAATGTACGTGTATTTCATGTACTTTATCTTTTATGTTAATTAATTATTCAAATGTGCATTAAAAAATATCTTTAAATAATTATGTCACAAAATTGCAACAAATCGATCAATTATAGGATATAAACTAATATGTATAATACTTGTATTATTCAAGAAAAAGCTTATAAACCGTGCAACGTTTAGCGTTTTGTAAAATAACTTATAGTAAGAATTTGAATTGGTAATACGTAACTAAAGAGCACTCTAAATAATCTCAGTCTGATCAATTGTTTTCACTAAAAATAATATTATTTGAAATAATATAATTATTTAAATTAATATCTTTTTGTATAATTATCTAGGGTAACATTAATGTACAAGAGTTCCAACGTCACTTCGGATCAGTAGCAAACCTATAAAAAGCAACACAACTGCCTCTCTAAAGCGAGATTTTGAAACTCGGATTGGACATCGAATTGAAAGTTTTATTGGTCATCGATTTGACTAGTTTGACCAGTTCAAGTACCGGTCGAACCGGTGTAACGTTATAATTATGCAATAATTATATTTAATTATATATAATATTAGTAATATTAAAAAATAGAAAAATATATCAAAAATATTTAAAAATAAAAATAAAATAAAAAATTTATTGAACCAGTGATCTATTTTTGTCGATTCTTACTAGTTTAATTAGTGACCAATTTTTAAGAGTCAACCGAATCAGATAACTAACCGATCACCAATTAAACCGATCAAACTGACCGATTCGGTCTAATTTTCAAACAATGGTCCAAAGTAAAGTAGGGCTGTTGCTAAATTGTCTTGGCTCGCTTTAGAATTTACAATTTTAAGAATGAGCGAAGGCCTGTCTGTCATCAATTACATATCAGATACGTAGTGATGTGACGCTCCCTAAAATATTCTTAAACTACATCATTAAATTTCTTTGTTAGTTTCGAGGAGACAGTTATTTGAAAAATATAAAAATATTTTATATAACATAACTATTCAAAATATTTAATTTATAAATATATACATTCCAACAACTTTACGTAAATTCTACTTGGTCCGCCCTATACAATAGAATTATCAGCAATTACTCGATTTCTTTAAAAAATAACGGCAAGGAGTAAGTTATCTACTCAGTAAAATTAACTGACTGTCCCTTAAAATTAAATAACTGTCCCCTTCATATAATATAAAGATACATATCAATATTCATTTTAATCCGAACAATTAACACGCATCATAAAATTTTTACTAAACAATGATTAACACAAAAATAACACAAAATTGACATTTATGCCTTATCTGATAATTAACTGAATTGCTTGGGCTCAGTTTAATCTAATAGGCTTATATCCAATGGTTTACCGACTCATCGCATCTCTCATTCTCATAATCACTCACCAAGTGAACACGTAATTAAATGTATAAATATTGACACAGGATATAGGATACCTTAATTTCTTATTCTTTCTTGGTATCCCGGTACTATTGTAGTACCTAACTATCGACACAGAATATCCTCAAGATTAAACATATCTCGGTACCACCCCGATATCTAGCCATTGACACATGACATCTTCGAGACTCAGGATGTCCTGGTATCTGCTCCACGGATAGATACTTAGCTACCACCCCGCTCATATCAATACAAGCTACCGATTCACGATTTTTACCAATTATTCACAACATATTATCAACCAATCTCTATTTAATTAACACATTTTTTGTCAAATTAACAAGCAATACACCTTATAAAACGTAACAAAATAATAATTATAAAACACTTTATATTACATTAATTATTTAACAAATAAAACAAACATAATTCATGTATGTAACTATTAATCATTAATTAAATTAATGACTAATTCAAAAAATAAATCACTGCAAAAATAATTTATTAACAACAAAATGATATGCCATTTTAAGAATAAAGTCCAAAGTTATCTTTACCTCAATTTCATATTCAACTAATTATCAATTCAAGTTACTTCTTAATCTGAACTTCGGACCTAGAATTTACAAAATTATATTAGACTAATTTATGAAAAATTTCTAACCCAAATATACTTAGGGGGCGCTTGGTTCATAGAGGGTAATGAGAATGAGAATAGGAATGAATATAGTGAGGAATGAGAATGGATATAATCATTATAATTATGGTGGTTGGTTAAGATGAAGGAATGATTACCATTATCATTGATAGTGGTTGGTTTGTTAAAAATGTTAAGAAATAAAAATTTGTTAAATTTTTGTTTTATAGAAAATTTTAAGTATATTTTAAACAATTATTTTTAATTTATGCACCCTAATTATAATGACAAAATATTTAAAATAAAGTATATTTCGATTTTTTCTTTTTAATTTCAAGTATATTTTTAATTTCATTGTTACAGTAAAATTAAGTAACATAA
>JAOSBM010000008.1:3289107-3300088 GCA_027568955.1 Erythroxylum tenue
AAGTTATTAATTAATTAATTAAGATGGAGTAATACACAAAGTAATCAATCCCATTCCTCCCAATTATGAGGGGAATGGAGTATTACCCCAAAATGGGTAATCAAATTCATACCCTTCCAATCATACTTCCTTACCAAGCATCCATCTTCATTCCATTCCTATTCCTTATTTCTCATACCTATGAAACAAGCACCTTAGTAATTTATCATTATTCTCTTTTCTAATTTACTCTAATTATAAAAAATAACATTCTTACTAATCTAACCTTTATAATTACTAAAATACTCTTAACTAATTAAAAATTCTATTTTACCCTCGTCCATTTCAAGCAATACAAAAAATGCCCCCTACGCAAGTAAATTCGAGATTTACCTTTCACTTTCTACATTTCCTATTATGCTCTACATGCAACTTAAATCTAAAGATGTCATCTTCTTCAACCTCACTTCTTCTTCTATCTATTCTTCTTTTATCAATTTTCCAGCCTCATTTTTTTCTCTTTTTTGTCCTTTTATAGAATTTCAATTATTATCTCAAACAACCACAACATACAAACCAATTATAAACTAGAGTAGGATGATCAAAATAAAAAAAAAAGTCATAAAATTGCAGCTGAAAATTTACCAAAAGTGTGAGGAATTTTGGAGTTGTAAAGCTCCACAACTTCGTCTAAGTTTTCTACAAAATAAATACAACAAGGGAACCTACAAGAGAAGCGTTACATATGTAGGAAAGAGGGTATTTTTAGACACACTTACCAACTGAGAAATTAAAAGAAAGATGAAGAAAAAAGATGAACGGACTTTACAATTGATAGGTACAGTGGAAAGTGCAGACTCAGTCCTTAATTGACATAAATAAAACTATGGGAACTATACCTTTGGCTGCAATTGATTTAATTAGTTAGTAAAGGTCTAATAATATTACCTCCAAGGTGCAGGTGAGTTGGTAAGAAATTTTTTTGGCTTAAATAAAATTGTGGGTTCGAGCTTTGCCTCTCGTAAGGGATCTATTCGACTCGAGCGGAAATTAGTCTGGGTATTGATGGCTTAAAAAATTAAAAGTATCTTTTTATAATTAAGACCCGTTTAGGACACCTAAAAGTATCTTCTTATAATTAAGATCCACTTAACATATTTCGTGAGAGGAAAAAAAAAAAGGGTCTAATAATATTAATTGAATGAGACTGACTTGGCCTAGTCTGCCGGACAGTTCCTGAATTAAGCTTGTTATGGAACAAACATAGGCTTCATGATTGGAGCTGACAAATCATGATTCTGGGAACCTCCCAATTAATAGCAAACTCCTACCAAATATAAACATCAGTACAGCAACCTATAGCGTGGTGACCGGTGAGTCGATAGAGGTAGACTTGAGACCGTCGATGATTCTGGAGAAACTCATAGTACGATTCCCGGTTGGCAATTCTGGGCTGATTTATGCCCAGGTGAGGCTGTACTAGAAATGACACTCAATAGTACAATGGACAAACCCAAACGTACTGGGTGTGTTTGCTATTTGGGTTTCAAGGAGTACCCGAAACAGTTTTAGGGCCTATTGGAAGAACTCCTGAAATTGGTGTGGCCCATTAAAACTTTTGAACACAAATGCATGGGGATTTTAAACCTGACAGGTCATAGGAACATCCAGTCTCATCTCTAATGAGAAAACCCGAAGAACGAATTCGACATCGCAAGCTATCTTGGTCTCAAGTTCATGCGAAGACAGAGTTGTACGATTGATTTGACTCTTGCAGCTTAATTTCATGTCTGCTAATGTTGGACTTCCATGTACACTCCAACCAATAACAAATGTATGAAATAACCACACTAAATGGGGTATAGCCCCGCTCACCGCTGTCTACACCATCCTTTGAGCTCATAATATGTCCACCAATATAATATCATTCTCGCCATGGCTTCAAGGTAATAAAATAAACAAAGCACACAGAAGCCACTGGCGTGTATGCGTGTTTCTTTTCTGTTTCATGATCAGATCAGTGTTTCATATAACCATTTCTAGGATATATATATATTTTGTTAATCTGCATACAGGGGGCCCAAGTGTCAGCCATTGAGGTGGTAGAGAATGATGGCTTAGCCAATGAAGAACTAAGCATTAGAGAGAGACACGTATAGAGAGTCGTGTATGTGAGATAGATGTTAGCACCTCCCAAAAGGGAACATGTCATGCCTAACGGAGGAATAAAGAAACAGTAAGTTGAAGAAATCATGGAACTAACCCTAGCTGCTACTCATGCAGAGCTGCTCGAGAGAATAATATTCAAAGTGTGTGTACAAGTCGAGCAAGTTGTTGAATGAATTTTGGACGATAGACTTGATTAAACCTATAATCCCTATAGCCTATGACGTATATATTTAACATATATCAAGAGCTTGTAGGGTTTACTACTTGCTTGCATAGAGACAGGCATGATGGAGTGGACTCCAAGAGAATGGCTAGAAGTTTTTTTTGTAAAGTGGACAGAATTTCAGATAAGGGGACAAAAAGGGAGAGTTGAAGTTAAGGAATGGGTGTAGTTGCTCTAGAGAGTAGCCATGTGAGAAACATCATGCTCTGGAATGATGCTGTCTCCGATCAGTTCCTTTCTAAATGTGTTTTCTGTTCTATTTCACTAGCAAAGGAGTGGAAGCCATGATCCTTCACTTCATCGATAAGGAAAGTGTGGTGGGACAAGATCTTATCGGAACTCGTTTTCTGTATGACACAGATTCTACTGCAAACATGTCCGAAAATATCAGCCGGAAATTCAGTTTCCAAGTTAATTCACCTTAGCATGTATAGCTTGATCACCCCTTATGGATGCAACATGTATAAGAGTCAAATAATCTAAGCTAGAACATTAATTGAACTTTCAGAAGCTATTGCCTTACTGAAGGACATCCAAGGAAGCCAAATTTTAACTGTTCTATGACCATTCTTTTGATGTTTATTATGTTGTCCTGAGGAAACAGTTGGATTATTCCAGACATTAAAGGATACTGGTTCTACTTTTCTATGACTAGAAAGTATTTAATTAATTGAATCATTCATATATACTTTTTGCAGAGCACATCCCAGTTTATAAACTTTAATTTGAAGTGCATTCCTGATCGTGATTATGTACCTAGCTAGCTAGCTAGATAAATAATTATAAGGCTATTTTTAGGTGAGTCGATTCACGAAAGTGACATGGAAGATGGAACCAAAGTTTCCTGCAGATGATATGTTCCTTGCATTATTGTACAGTGAAATGTCTTCAGTGACAACTTTTTATGATATTCTGAAATAATTTCACAAGAAAGTTACGTGACATTGCAATAGGGTCAACATGATTATACCAACTGGAAGGTGGTCCGTCGAAAAGGAAATGACGATAGTAACATCCATTTACACTTCAATTCGATCAAGGTTGATAAGTTGTCCACGTCGTGCCTTATCAGATCGAAGATTGCAATATATTTTATGCATGCCCGACAATATCTTTATACACTTCAAGGTCTCATATGGGTCACTACATCTAGGTCTTGATAATGTTGAAATTACGACTTACTAGCTAGTAATAATAAAAGACAATCTCAGTGGCATAATGATTAGTTAAAATTATACAGAATAATAAAAGATTTCTTGAGTTTTAAGAAGAAGGAGGCAATTATTATAACTAGAAATTGAAGGTGAGATGTTATATTTAGCATGTTAATGAACTTCTTTGACTTAAAACACCGTGCAAGATGGCCCACTCTATGTTCGTCTTGATTTTTCAATTGTGCAACTTACTATGCATCTGTAGTACTTGGAAAAACATATATTTGTTGAAAGATAATGTGACATACGGATTTAGAGAAAAGTGTTGATGGATTTGATAACCTGATGATAGATTGGAACCCACCATAGAGTTGCTTTCATTTGGCTTAAGGGGCATATGCGTTGCATTGCATGTCTAAAGCAACGTCGCGATCAAGTTTCGTGGAATGGAAATGATTTCACAGGGTAAAGAGTGGTTGGAGTGGTCATGGATTCAATTTTTCCTGCTCCACTTCACACGAGACTGTGATAGATGAGACTAGAACAGTAGGTGTTCCTGTAAGTTGTTCGATCCTGATGAAAACAACAAATGGTACTGACTGAGTCTGACTGATGGAAAATTGCTGATATCCCCCTCGTGCGTCGCCTGCAAAAACACCCTTCACTATTATCTACATACAGACAACTCTCTCTTTTGTTTTAGCTCTCTCATTTGTTCTGCCATGGATATAATGGTTTCTGCCAGAGAGGGCCTTATTTCATTACAGCCAGCCATTGCTTTTTCCTTTTGCTTCTTTTATCCGTTTCATAGCTAATAAGGATCGGACTGAAACCTACCTGAATTATGTTCTTTTGGAGCGTACTATAGTTTGGCCCGTCCTGTCAGGCAATGGCAGACTTTCTGCTCCCATCAATCACTGATTTAGAAATATTGTAAAACATACTCTATACATGAAATTTTTGAGCATCTGCAGAGTTTTAAGTGATAGGTTATAGATAGTATATATGTGGATTCAAGAGTGACTAGCAGGCAACCCCACCAGAAACACTCCAAGATTGAAACAGAAAAAGTGCTTGGCCTGCATGCGTAGAGGAAGACATTAGTTTTATCCTATCAATAGAGAGTTTGACAAATATGAGAGTGTTTCATACTATGGGCAATTGCATATATGATATATCACATTCCATTGAGGTAGTAATAATTTGTTCTAGCACTTCTATTAATTATTTCTAGATATATATATTCAAGGACAAGGGTATGTTTATTTTGATTTTATTCATTTTTTAATATCTTGAATATTATAATTACACAAAATTTTATAAGATTAAAAATTAAGAATTATATTTTACTAATTTTCAAATTATTTTAACAAAATTCATTATTAAGATTGGATTAGAGAACGTGTATTTAACTATTAATTTATATTATAATAATTTGATAACAATTAATAAAATGTCCTTTTTTAACAAATTTCTAATATTAGAAAATATATATTTTTATATATATAAAGGAGGCACACGGCTTACATCAGGAAGGACATCCCATTCAAATCATGTAAAAGAAAACTAAGACACCCAGGAGGAGGAGGTGTTTGTAACCCATGAAAACTTGGACTATAAGAAGCTGCAAACTTAGAAAGCCAATCAGCACACCGATTCCCTTCCCTTGATACATGAGAGATACGAATCTATTTTTAATAATTTAGTAATTGCTCTTTTATGTACCAAATTTGTCTTCGTAAATTGGTAAATGAATTTTATGTTTATAGTTTTTAAAAATTACTAAAATTTAAAGGAGTAGTTGAATAGCTAAAGAAATGGTCTCAGTTTGTCTCACTCATCTCACTCAGAGAGAAGATTGAGTTTCCAGCAAAATCATAGATAACCCTAATTACAGTGGAAAAAAGAGTTGCAAGTTATTTAGTCAAGTAAACTCTTTAGCAGCAAAAAGACAAGAAATAATCCCTTTCAACGTAATAGAAATTTTGGGAAAGGTAAGTAGCCATAGATTCTTCAGTACTCATGGAGTGGCATTTTCCAATAACAGAAGTACACTGTAGAGACGAGACGACCATGTGAGAATGTGACCAGCACAGCTCTCCGGTGAGAGTTGCCCCGGTGAAGGATCAATGACCTATCCCAGTGATCTGATCGTCTGTGGGAATTCGATAACGTGTCTATCAGATTACACTTTATAGAAAGCTACCGTGGACCATGCAAAGTTTAGATGTTAGACGTGACCATGACACTCCACCGTCCCTCTGAGCCATAACTCGTACCTTTTCCTCCATCCTTATATTTGCCTCCACAGATATAAACTCGGCAATAATTGCAGGTTGTAATAAACTCCAGGTCCCTACAAATTATGTCAAGTCACGCTCAGTGGTCAGAAACTTTTGCAGATTACCATAACGTACAGAACCTGATCCGGAGGTACTTTGATTCTTCTTTTATCAAGTCATTGACTAACCACAACAGAACCAATCTAAAGACTCTATACTTGAGCGTGTCTGAATGTTTGAGACAACACTATTATGTACTGTTTCGGCCAACCTAAGAAGAAGACAACATCCTTCAAACCTGTCTCTTTTTTAATCTATAGTGTTAAGCTTGTAAACAAACGTTTGCGAAAAAATAATAAATAAAAAAACAACTGAATGCTTTCAAAGTTCTAACCAAACTTTGTTTTAATTGCGAATAACGATTTTGAGAGCAATCGTAACATTACAATCTCAAAGAAAAAAGATCGTCATCCAAAATCCCATCTCTGGAAACCCAAACAGCAAAAAAAGAGGATCAATTCACAAACATAACCCGGAAGGGAAAAAAACCAAGAGCAACAATCCCAAGTGACAAACTACCATGTAGGTTATGGAAACGAAACCAGCATAATTGGAGTAAGCTCGTGTTCTTCATCTTTACTACATTCATGAGCCACCCCCGTACTACTATCACTATATACAACACATGTTAGCATTTGCGCTCTTTCGGCTTGAAGATCCCAGTCGGTGGTCCCCACGACATATAACATAAGCCCAGCACAACATACCTGGGCTGACAACAACCCGACCCAAAGTCCACAAAACCCCATTCCTAGATAGAATCCGAGCCCAATTGCCACCGGCATGCCCACCAGATAGAACGCTCCGAGGTTGATATTCGCAGCATTGGTAGGACGTGCACTTCCTCGAAGGACCCCACACCCCACTGTCTGGGGACAGTTACCCAGTTCGCAAAGCCCTAGGATCGGCAGAGCCGCTGATGTCAACCGTAGGATATTAGGATCATTTGTGAACATCCGGCCCCACATATCCTTCATTTTCGATGCGAAAACCGAAGCGGATAGGCCCATCGTGGCGGCGACACAAACCGCCACTAGAGCTGATAACTTCGCCTTGTCAGGACGCTTGGCTCCGAGTTCGTTCCCGACCCGAGTCGAGACTGCGAATCCTAGGGAACTGGGGAATATATAAATGAGTGACGTCGTTTGAATCAGAATTCCCATAGAAGCAACACTCGCTTTGGGGTTGACTAGAAGACCACAAAGCACGATCATGATCTCATACCACCACCACTCCAAGCAAACCGATAGACAGCTCGGAACCGCTAGCTTTATCAGAGGTGTCCATCCGTTGAGACACTCTCTGGTTGGTTTTGTCCAGGTGGGCTCGTGTAACCTGGAAATCCATATGAATGCGACTAGAAACGTCAGTATGAAGAGGTTGGACACGGCGGCTGCCCCAGCGACTCCAGCGATCCCGAGCTTAAAGTGACTGACAAGTAAAAAGTTGATAGGTAAATGAAGAATAGCGCCCGTGAAGGATGCTAAGGTTAACGGATGAGTGATACCTTGAGCGCGAAGGTAAATGCGGATTGGGTGAATGAAAGAGTTGGCTAAAAGTTCAGGTAGAGAAAAGAGTAGATATGTGCGTGCAAGAACTATGATATTGGGGTCTTGGTGAAGATAAAGAAGCAATTTCGAGATGTTAAGCCAGAGAAGAGAGATAGGTATTGAGGAGACTAGAAGGACGATTACAGAGCGATGAAGGGTGACAGACAGTAGCTTTGGACGTTGAGCTCCAAAAGCTTGAGAGCAAAGAGGTTCCATGCCTAGAGCAAGACCAGAGAGAACAGAGTAGCCGGTGATATTTGCGAAGGCGATAGCAAGAGAGCCGGCTGCGAGTTCAAAGTCGCCGAGATGGCCCAGGAAGAGCATAGATGTGATGGAACGAGAATAGAGAATGAGGGCCGTTAGGGCAATAGGGAAAGCGAGTCTGAAGAGCGATTTAAGTTCCGAGATAAGAACAGAGAAACTCGGGTATGATGCACTGTCCGGTAAGTGATTCTCCGGATCTTTGATGGTGGTAATGGGAAGAGGAAGGAGTTGAAAAGGTTGCTGCTTTTGTACTGGTTTATTGCTAACGGGCAGGATTGGCAGTGTAGTGTTGGTATTTGGATTACACATCATGAACAACAACAACAACAACAGGAGGAGGAGGAAGGAAGATGATATGGTATGCAAATTGTCTTGGATCGAGATACTCTCATAAAGAGCACTCAATACTCGTTTGATCTCTTTCTACAACAATGTGTAACAGTCTGAGATATATAAGCACCTCTGGAGGGAAACAAGTCATGACAATTGGAGGAATGAATAAACAATAAAAATCGAGTGAATCATGAAAGGAACCCTAGACGCTACTCATGCAGAGCTGCTGGAGAGAAGAATATTCAAAAGATATGTGTTGAGCAAGCTTTTAAACCTATGGTGGACACTGGACAAGATTATGAACCAAACCTAGGTATATGGCCTCCACAATAGCTTATTATATTTATATATACCCTGTAGGAAGAGCTGGAAGGGAGGTATAATGTAGTTTGGGTGATGATGGCATGTTATTGAGAGAATGGGAAAGAAGTTTTCGTTTTTTATAGACAGAGGGACAGAGAGAGAGCAGCCATGTGAAAAGCATAATGTTCTGATAGAGACGAAGCTGTCTTAATCTTCTTTCATTTCTATATGAGACTAGAGTTCAGACATTTAAAAGGGACAACCACATGCAAAGGTCAAGAGAAAAGATGAAAAGAAGAACTGAGAACGTTTGTAACGTAAATATAATCAAACCATTGGTGTGTCTTGCTAAACAAGTGGAAGAAAAGGAGACATGCATGGTTCCCTTATCCCCAAGTTTTTAACCATACACACTCTCTCTCTCTAAAACAAACGGGTCTCTGTCGTGTTGAGTTGTGAGCAATTGACTGTTGTTGTCGTTTTCCAAATGGAGGGTGTGGGTTTGTGAGACAGTGACTCTCAGAGCTTTGCTTAATTTTGCTAGCTCTGGTGGTGGTGGTGCTGGTTGGTTCAGACGTGGAACAGAGAGTGAGTGAGTGAGGATGAGCCAATGTTGCGAGCTGTGAGTTGTAAGTGAGTGAATGAATGTGACCCCACACGTACAACACTTATACTTTTGCTTTAACTCACTCTGACTCATACTTAACTATACTCTGACCACTTCTCCTTTCCCCCGTGTTTCTATTACGGGGACGAGTTCGCCTCTCTCTCACCCTCCCCTCTTCACTCCACCAGTCCACCTCCGTCCCGTTTTCCTTTTACCCCGCAATTTTTTAAAGATTTACGGTCTTGGCTTCCATTATTCTTTTATATTCAAGGTATAATAAAAAGAAAGTGTGTACCTAATTTAAGATGGAATCCTATGGAAATGGACAATTAAGGTTTGGCGTAAGGTGTAAAAGTTAAATTCCTAACGGGCAGTGGAGAGTGGGTTCCACGTCAAAATCTGGTAGAGAATATATCATACGCAATTTGCTCTCTACAAAGGTGTGGTGCATTGGCCACTTGATGGAGGCCACGTGAGAGTTTTCTACATATATGTATGTAGTCTAACGTTTTAACTTCAATAATGTTCTTTATCATATATATATTAAATAAGTCCAGTCTTCTTTTTTAATGAGTTGAGTGATTTATTCTCTACTGTTCTCATGTTTTGCTTTTTAGAGAATGGTTCAATTGATAAAAGAGCTCCCCAATTGTCTTTAATAGGCGCATGATATGTAACAGTATCTATATATATATATATATATATATATATAACAACATTCGACAACACTCAGAAAGAGTCTCGCTAAAATGTGGGGTGTGAGGAGATTCAATAGTATACAATTTTACTTTTATTTGATAAAAAATTTACTTCCGATGAACCTACACATATATTACAAAATAATGATAATATAAAATATAGACAAATAAGTATAGCAAATATAAAAAAATGTAATGTAATACATTAGACAGTATATATAAAACATATGAAAGATTAGCAATACAAGATAAAATAAGTACATAGAAACTAGGAAAAAAAACAAGTACATAATAAATCAAACCAAATATTACAAGAAGTGATTAGATTAAGTAAGGAACTAAATAAGCTAATTAATTAGGACAAAAGTACTACATAATTAAAATATTAAGGCTAATTATAAAATGAAAGACTAAAGAGAATGAAAAAAAACCTCCTAAAGTGAAATCTTTCATTCATATTTCAGTACGTCAAAGTTTTCTATTGCGAGTTATGTTTTTGGTAAATTCTAGTAAAGTCATATCATTCTTGATCATTTTATCTTAATTCTTCTTAGGCTTTCCTTTTAGCTGTATAATTAAACAAAAGGGTTCATGGGAATATGCAATTAAAAATCTTAATAAACGTAAACAGAAACATAATTTTGGGCATACGATCAACATGAAGCAACGTAGTATCTTCTGTTAGACATTTTTGTCTTTAGGGGCAATTTTGTCAATGTCTCATAAAGTTGGACTAACATAATTACAATTTAATTTTTAAATAAATTACCGGTTAAGTGAAGCCATTTGATTCTAATAAAGATAATAAAGTGACCCTGTAAATGATCTAGTTCAAGGGGTCGAAGTACGGGTGAAAAATGGGCCCCGATTAGTGTGGACCGGGTCCATATCGGCCTTGTGATGGGGAAGCCCGATATGGAAGCTATATAAAGATAAGGTCTCCTGCAGTTGCTCATAAGTCATTCTCGAGCATAACGTTCCTGACCCGTTAAGGAAGCTCGGGATTTGAGGAAACTGTAGAAAGACGTTGCCCGTGAGTCGCTGAGCACTTTCCGCTAAAGGACCCGGGAGATTCGGAATCGTTTGGAGCTTGGAATCGGCATCGGAATCAGAGATGAAACCGAATCCAGGTATTCCGCATTACCTTTATTTTTGATCCTTTCACGGGACCCTTAGGTACATAATAAGGTCCCCTCTACGTACTTATATCTTCATCTAAAGGTCACGCTTGGAGTTGAGTGCTTCACTGCATTTATTAGGACTCTTGCCCTTATTCCCCAATTTGGAGACACAAATATTTCGATTTCAATGTTCAACCATACCAAGTGTCCTTTTCTTTACTCCAACTGTGGTCAATAG
>JAOSBM010000008.1:3348720-3358737 GCA_027568955.1 Erythroxylum tenue
TTAGCTTAATGATTGACAAATTCAGAGCTTTCCACATACCAGCAGGAACATTACCAGAAAAAGCATTATTTTCAAGCATAACAATCGTCAAACTGTTGCAGTTTCCCAGAGATTGTGGCAGTTCTCCACTCAGCTTGTTATCAAAAGCAACTACTCCCAACAACTTGCTTCCATTGCATAAATGTTCAGGCAAGTTGCCAGTAAGCCTGTTCGATGAAACCTGGAACTTTTTAAGCAATGAATATAGCCCGATATCTGGCGGAATAGGACCTGATAAGTTGTTGCTAAATAAGCTAAAATCAACCAATGCTGGAAGACGGCCAAGGCTTTCTGGAATTTCACCAGAAAATTGATTGGAGAACAAAGCCAATATTGACAGTTTCTCAAGCTTACCAAGATCACCAGGAATCGGACCAGTCAAATTATTCTTAGAAAGATCAATTACCTTCAAGCTCAGGGCTTCAACGACCTGAGGAATGCCCCCTGATAGATAGTTTTTGTACAAAAACAAAGTACTCAGATTCTTCAACAGGAATAAATTTCGTGGGATATTCCCAGTCAAAGAGTTTGACGATAAATCCAGGAGCTCCAAGTCAGCCATTTCTCCGATAGTTTCCGGCAAGTCTCCAATCAAATTTGCATTGGAAATCCACAAAAACTTCAGCTTCTTCAGATGAGTGAAGTTGAAAAGAAGCTCTGATGGCTTAAACTGATTATAGGCCAAAGTTAGGATTTCAAGATCGGACAAATTACCTATTTCTGGCGGGAAAGTTCCATCAAACTGATTAGAATGAAGCTGGAGAGATCTTAACCTCTTTAATCTTCCAACAGCTGCTGGAATGTCACCAGTAAAGCCGTTGCCACTGAGGTTAAGGTCTGAGAGCTTAGACATCCGATCAATATCATCAGGAAGGACACCAACAAAGTAGTTTGCCGAAAGGTCAAGGTATTCAAGTTTTGACAGGTTGTAGAGAACCACAGGGAACGTTCCGCCAATGCTGTTGTTATTGAAATCAATATGAATAAGGTTCTTAAGATCACAGATAAATGGCGGGATAGTTTCCAATATGTCTTTTTCGCCAAGCAGAAGCCCGGTAACAGAGCCATGGGTGCAGTTGACTTCAGGCCAAGTGCAATGAGAGGTTGATTTTAAAGAAGTCCAGTGGCTGAGAGAGGGTGGATTTTGCCAGTGTTGCTTTAGTTTCAGTAAGGTTGCTTGTTCTTGATCATAGAGTTGGGAACTAGCATGGATAATGAAGAAAATGAGAAAGTGGAGCAAGGGAAAACTCTCGCGGGTTTTGAACATGTCCTTTCTTTTCATGTTCAGAGGTTTGTCGTGGTTGTTCTGGTTTAGAGCAGGTTATTAAAGGCGAGTTACCAAGAAAGCAAGGGTGCTTAGGTTTATATAAAGAGCTGGTTTACATGCTGAAACACACAATGCTGTAATTTATAATAGGAATTAATAAGTTCTAAACTCAATGATAAATTTAATATTTTACATTAGGCTAATAAGGATTTTATTAATTTATTAATAAAAACGATAAAAGAATTTCATTCAAAATCTTTGGTCAATCCAGTTCTCTAACCTTGACGTTCTCCAATCACATAAGAGTAAACATTCACTTAGAGCTGGCAGCCACTTGGTTTGTTCGAGTTGATCAAAGAACACAGCAAATAAACGACTCTATGCGTACCTAACTCCTCAGATTCTGCAGCATATACCAGCTTCACTCATATTTTTACATACAATCCTGCATTCTACTGCTAATTCAAAGGTTGCATTTGAAGGGTAAAAAACGATAGTGTTCACTCTTTCAGCAAATGTTTTTTATTAACTTGAACAGCATCAGCACTTCCATACGAATAAATTGATCTAAGTCACCACTCACCAGCAAAACACGAAAGGTTCCAGGATATTATCTTTATAAATTTTTTATGTACTAACCAATATGACGAATTTTAACAGTTGTTCTTCTTCCCTAGCATTAAACATAACTTGTAAACTGCATCATGACACACATCTGTTCTGAGAAGAAATTATGAAAAGCACAATCGGACAAGTGTGCACGACAGACGTAGAAAATTCAAGGGAACATTAAATTCAGCATCCTAAAGTGAAAATGATGCTTTTGTAGGGACAAATTCGAAGGGTTTTTCGTGTTTTGCTCTTAAAAGACAGTCTATATCAGTGAGAACAAAACCACTAATGCCTGTTTTTCTAATTAGAATCTCTGGTGGTGGCGGCCATAGACCTACGAGCCTAAAAAAAGTATGGTCTTTACGAATCCTGCACTTGGATTTCTTTACCTGACTTTTGATGTGTGGGGAACTGAGAACCATCCAACTATACAATTCTCAGGTTGGTTAAGAAGAAAATTACAGTGACATGAAAAGGACTACTTAGAATGTTTATATCTATACTTGCTGTATCTCCAATGGAAGATTTGTAATTCTTTTGTTGAACTCATGATTGCTGTTGTTCATTACACTATGAGAATTAAAAAAAAAAGAGAGACATTACTTGTTATCGATAATGCAAGATACAGTCAAGCTTAGTTACAAGTGATTCCTAAGAGGCGAATTAAACTTTTATCCACTAAAGACTACAGGCTGAAAGAATAACTTTTTAAAAGAATTTCTAAAATTAATGCATCGCCCACTTACTACTCTATCACGAGATCTGCAAAATCTGTGCTGGGGAACATGTAATTTTGAATAAATAAATGTTGGTCCCAGCCTTAAGAAAGAAGGGCAAAAAGGTTAATGACCAGAATCCAAAAGCTCACTTGCTCATATTTTTCCTGGAATCTGTGTAAAAGGACAAAGGAACATAGCATTCACACTAATTTAGAAGACTATAATTCACTTGACTTGACCTTACCTCATCCAGACAACCATTGGGTTGTTAGATGAATAGATAATAATTTCAAGGGCACTCGAGAGAATCAATCAAGCTAGTTTTGATGGGTTTTTGTTAGAGATACTAAATGATCATTGAATACCTTTTGTAACACGACAATGTGTACCAGGCACGCAGGTCAGTAGAACAACCTTAACTTCCTTGCCTCACAAATCCTGGACAAACTAAAAGGTGCCAATTGCCAAATTCTAGAAAAGACCTTTAACTTAGACAGCACATTCCAGCTGCTAAATCTCAAGTCACTGAATCACATGTAGCGATGAATAAACGTTCCCCATAGACGAGGTGTGAATCAGAGACTTCTATTCCGGAACAAAAATGTCATGGGATTGATTTAAAACTTCACCTTCAGAACAGAATCAAGGAGTTTATCTTCAGGTCAAGTTAGCCAAGAAATTGCATGCTTGAAAATGTGTTTAGATAGCTGAAGAATGTGACAATTGGGTAGTAGATAAACAGACATTAAAAAACCATTATGTCTCTGATAAGAAAGCAAGTTTTCCGCCCAGGGACGGCCCCTGGATTCTTAATCTCGTTTTGTCTTGGTCGACGGTGCTCAAACACTTGATTTGAACTATTCTTTGAGGCAACGGAGTAAATTATATCAATTTCCTTGAAGCTCAAATCCTAAACTTGAATTCTGCAAATGAAATCCACACACTCCCCCTAACAATACCTCAGATTCGTGATGCCTCATTAGATAATGTTCAAAGGGTAAACTACAGTTGACAAGTTAAAAGTCAGAAATCCTCCCAAGTTATCAACAAGAAGGTCAAGAAAATTGGGTCAAAACTCTGGTTGCCAGTTGCTACTGAGCAAATCTCCAGCCCATTTACCATGTACTTGCATCAAGAGAGCTCAAGGAACAGTAACCACTCTTATCTTTCACGGATTTCCTTGTTATATTTCCTTTTGTTACTTTCCAATCCCTGGTCTAGGATAGTTCTGTAAGTGGCAGATCTCCAAGTGACACCCAGAAAGCCATAAAACTATACATAATAATAATAATAATAACAATAATAATCTCCATGTTTATTCTCTAAACAACGAAGTACATAACAAACCGATTTACCAGTCTAAACAGCAGGATCAGATGAAGCAGGATTTGCAAGAGAAACATTATTAAGCCTCTCGAGAGCCAAAATGAGTGCTTGAGTGCCCAAACCCCCTTCACCATGAGCCTTAAGTGACAGATAGAGCTGTTGAGCCAAAGCCAAACCAGGCAACGCAAGACCCATACTTTGGCACTCCTTCAAACAAATCCCTAAATCCTTCACAAAATGGTTCACATAAAACCCAGCTTCGAAGTCCCTCTTCAGAATCTTACTTCCGTGCACATCCAAAGACTTTGAACCTGCCGCACCCGTAGAGATTGCGCCCAGGAACAGCTCGACGTTAAGCCCAGCTTTGTACGCGTACATAATGCCTTCGACTAAGCCCACCATTGTCGAAGCTATTGTGATCTGATTCGCTAATTTCGCAAGTTGCCCTTTTCCAGGGCCACCCATGTAGTTCACCTTTCCCATGACGGCGAAGAGCGGACCCAACCGATCGATGACGTCTTTGTCTCCGCCAGCGAATATCGCGAGCGTTCCGTTCTTGGCACCGCGGTCGCCGCCGGAGACTGGGGCGTCAACGGAGTGACAGCGCTTGGCGGAGGCGGCCGCGCAGATCTCGGCCGCGAGGGAGGGCTCGGAGGTGGTCATGTCGACGAGGACGCCGCCGGATCGGAGGCCTAATAGAGCGCCGGTGGTGGAATCGAGGAGGACGTGGCGGACGTCAGACGGGAAGCCGACGATAGAGAAGACTACGTCCGATTGGGAAGCGACGGCGAGAGGAGAATCAGCTAAACGAGCACCCATGTCGAGGAGGGGCTGGGCTTTGGAGAGGGTTCTGTTGAACACGGTAAGGGTGTAGCCGGCGTTGATGAGGTGGGCACACATGGAGCGTCCCATCACGCCAGTTCCTATCCATCCGATCCGGGTGTTTGATGGGCTAGCGGGTTCGGCGGTGGAGGCCATGGAGCGACGGAGAGGGATATAAAAGCTGAGTCCGAGTTTGCGGTGATTAGAGAGGGAGCGACGAAGGAGAGAAACAGACAGTGGCATATTCTATTGTATTTATCTCCAGTGGATGGGGTTAAGGAGTATCACTTGATTCATTGTCTGTAGATTATTACAACCCTATCCCTGAGGACATTTTCATTTTCGGACATGTCCAAGCCAGATAGGGCAATTGCCGTTTAGATTAATTTGATGGCTTTTGGAATCAGGAGATCATCCCAAACTAACACTGTAAACAGTGACAAGTACATCTCACAAGTTAACAAGTTGAATAAGAAGAAATACAAGCAAAACACCATCCAAACTATGCACCAAAACATGAGCAGAAAAAGATGTTTGGTTCGTCTCATCATTCACAAAATGGCAAGTCTACTGTTCGAACTCCAAAGTTGGTTCCAGCCTCCTTTGTTGACGAAGAACGGCAAGAGTGCGTCTGCCATTCAAGTACGGAACTAGCCAGCAATCATAGTAAGGAACAAACAAAAGAAGATCAGGCATCTTGAAGCAAGGGCTTAGTCTCTAAAACAGTTCAAAAGTAGACTTAACAACAAACTAGTCTACATTCATATCACCAAATTGCTCCATCAACAAAAAGGAATGAATTGATAAAGATTATAATAGCCAAGGCTAAAACTTTAAGATCATACTTGTGACTTTAACAAAAGTTTGGAGCTTTAACTAACACTCACCAATGTAACTTTCTATATTCTTTACCTCCTAAGAACAAATTAGTACAAATTTAAGCTATTTTTCACTTGTACTCAAAGTTAGGCACGGGAGGCGCATCAAAACTCTCCAAAACCTCCGTCTTTGGTGATGCGGATTCCTGTTTCTTCCCTCCACCACCGAACCACCCACCCAACCACGAACCGGAAGACTCTGCTCCACTCGTCGATGGCGATTCGTTCACTGGCATAGTCGGAACCGGCTCTTCCACCATGATCGGCATGCTTTGTTGAGCACTCATCACCTTATTCAGCATGATTCCCGCACCTTCAATCAAAGCCAGGAGTACTCCGCCGAATACGGCGGCGCGCGACGACGAGGCAAAACCTTGCCGCATAGACAAGAAGCCGCCGGTGGCGGCGCCGGCGATGATAGAATTCCAAGGGTCCTCCTTCTGCCTAAGGTAGACCATGGAGCAATCGAAGGCCGAGAAAAGGCCGCCCCAAACGGCGAAGCTTCCGCCGACTCGAGGAGCGTTCATGCGGACGGCTTGCGTGCCGCCGACAAACCGTGTGCCGGAGGGAGAGTTATAGACGCCTTTGATGAAGTGAAACGCTGATCCACCGACAGCTCCCATGCCAAAGGCGCCACCGACGTCATCGAGGATACGGTCGGGACAGGGTTCCCGAGATGTCTCCGGCGTACCCATGATGAAGATGTTCTTAATATGGTGACTTCAGAAAAGGGCGTACTGCTAGGTTTTGAAGGACGGCGCCAGGCGGACGAAATGTCGGTTTGTCAATAATCACCCTCCTTAAGCGGATGAAATGACATTTATGACCCTCCCTGTACTGGTAAAGTAAAGCTCATGGAACAAATAGATATCGCTAAAAAGAATAAAAGAAATATAATTATTTATTGTTATTACTTGAGGAATAATTAACAATTAATAAGGAGAAATAGATATTTTGTTATGCAGAAGGTGTAGTACTGCTTCAGTGGATCCTGGATAAGGACTCGCCTTTGGTGAATGGAAGATAAAAGCCTTTTGTGCTAAACCAGGTAGTCCTCATTTTAACTTCCTATTGCTTCTTCTTGGCTGTTCTTTGGTTCATTCTTTGCCTGTAAAGTTAATAGGCCCTATAGCACGCACCATGTACTCTAATCTTGCTAAATCTCAGGCATTTCCTTTTGCTAGTAGGATTACTCCAAAACCCAGATGCTTGATGCAGTTCTACCCCCTAAAGCCCCCGTCTTTTCTGATTGGGTCTTCCCAAAAACCCCTGTTAAACCATCTCTGCGTTCACTTCACAACCAACTCACTTGAATTTGGTGACATATCCCAAGAAGGTTTTAGCTTTGTAAGGTCGAGAAGACCATCTACGGGATCTCAAGTTGCATCCATCGAGCTGTGTTATGTAGCTAGGGCTGGGAGTGTTTCGTGCGGGTTTAGGATAAGGACTGCTCAACAACGGTGTATTAGAAGTTTCTCTAGTTCATCTTCGCACAGAGATGGTAAAGAGAGTCTTGTCGTGAGAGGTGAAAAGTCACTTCCCTGGTTAAGTTCCGACAAACTGACGGAATCTAAAAGATTGGACAAAGGGGAAAATCCGAAGAGTGGGCGTTCTTCTTGGGAGGAATCAGCAATGGCATTAGATAATGTTAGTGGTGCCTTTTCCTGGGGAGCAGCAGCTAAAAGGTCAGGGAAAACATCAGTGCCAGAAGGTGGCTCCTTCTCTTGGAAGGATTCTGAAAATGCTTCAGAAAAGGGAGGAGTTAAAATCTCTCAATATAAACGCGGTAAACGTGGTGGAGGAAACAAAGAACACAATAATAGAATGGCAGGTTTGTTGAAGTACCAGAAACCAACTTATGGTTATAGTGATAACAGTAGAATTAATGGCCCAGAAGAAGAAGAAGAAGAAGAAAAAGACGAAGAATCAGATGTTGATGATCCTAGATGGTATAAGATTAAGAATAGCATGGGAGGAATAACAACTGTCAAGAGTGACAGAGTGAAACCTGAAGTCCAGAGATGGAATAAATTGGAAAATTGGGGCAGAAAGGTTTGGAAAGAGACTACTGAATCAACTCTACCCAAAATGGTTGGCGAAGGGGTTTACGGGGTGGGTCCTGTTTTGGCTGCCTTATCAACACGAAGGCGAGAATTCTATACATTGTATGTTCAAGAAGGATTGGATTTGAGTAGTAATAATAGGAAGAAGAAGGACAAGAAAGGTTTTGACAAAATATTGAGGATGGCTAAAAGTTTTGGATTAAACATCAAGGAAATTTCGAAGCATGATCTCAATATGGTTGTTGATAACCGCCCCCATCAAGGTATTGTGCTAGATGCTTCTCCCCTGGAGATGGTGAAAGTAAATGAACTGGAGCCTGAGGAAAGAAATAGTCCTCTGTGGGTAGCATTGGACGAGGTCACTGACCCCCAGAATTTGGGAGCTATTATTAGATCTGCCTACTATTTTGGAGCTTCAGGGATTGTGCTATGTGCAAAAAATTCAGCCCCATTGAGTGGGGTTGTAAGCAAAGCAAGTGCTGGTTCACTTGAAGTAGTGGAGCTCAGATATTGCAAGAATATGATGCAGTTTTTAATATCATCTGCTGAAAATGGTTGGCGAGTTATTGGAGGTTCTGTATCTTCAAGAGCTCTCCCCCTGAATGAGATTTTGCCCGGTGAACCAACAATCCTTGTTTTGGGTAGTGAGGGCACTGGTTTGAGGCCCTTAGTAGAAAGGTCATGCACACATTTAACTCGAATCCCAGGAAATATACCTTTACAAATAACACCAGGAGTTGGTGATGATGGTGAGGCCGAGGGAGAGAATCCTGCATGCTCAGGTGAAGAGTTCCATTCCTTTTTGGCTGTGGAGAGCTTGAATGTAAGTGTTGCAGCTGGTGTGCTTATTCATCACCTGATTGGAAATAATCACAATGACAATTGCCGCAGTGGTGATAAGTCAGGTGAAGGACTTGAGTAAGACTTGATGCAACTTTCTTCGAGATTTTAATTTTAGGATAATTTTTGTTTGTGGTAATCACCCAATTCTTGATTACACAAGCTATATAGGCACTTTTAGGCTCTAAAATGGAAGTTTAAAGGTGACAAGTCAGGTGATGGACTTGACTAAATGCAATGTGAGAACTGGACTTTCTTCTTCCAAGAGTTACAGTTTTCAGCTGTTTTACCTGCTTGAGTTTGTTAATTTGCCGATGATCAGAAACCAAAAAAAAAAAAAAAAACCTTCACTAGCTGCCTAAATGACGTTTTTAGTTTATAAGCATCGTTCTTTTTGGGAACTTGTTAGTGTTCAGAAGTTGGAAGATGTAAGCTTATTTACTCGATGAAAGAAGCTTGTTCTTGTTTTCAGACTGGTGGATATGTGCTTACTCGACATGTACAGGTAAAGGGCATAGCTTGAATAACGCCCCAGCTCCCATACAGTCTGAGGCCTAATTCTACTGCTGAATACATTCAGTTTTTAACTGAACTCCACTCTGGCGTTTGCTTGGGTGTGGGAGGTAATTAACAAACTTTCAAGAAGATACAAGTCAAGGGGGTGCTGATGGGTTAAGCAAGACCTTTGGACGGCAATGGGGCCAAGCCTGACTCTGTATCCAACCTCAATTTTTAGTCTTCACGTATATCTGAAAAGCTCAAACCCATTTAATATAACGGATTTTGAGCTTTTCCAAGCTAAACCCACCTCGAAAGGTTATTCTTTTGTAGTAAGGTTATTCTTTTAGTCATAAAAATAGTTTTTTTGTAAAATATAAAAAAGTCTTTTTTGTAAAATATAAAAAGAATACTGCACATAATTAATAATCTTTCTTTAACTCTCGCAAAAGGAAAAGTCTTGTATATTATATTGGCCGATTTATTAAGAATGAAATATTCTCGATCAATTATTGGTAACTACAAATTACTCAATATTTGAGAGTCTTTTATACGAAATTAAGCACGCTGGCATACACCAATTAAGGAACATAAATGATGCATGCCTAAGTTTAGCTCAAATAATCCGGGAGGATAAGGACCAGTTGAGTGAAAATATTTCCACGAAGGGTAATTATGGAATTGTATTGAACCTAAGACCCAATGCCTCATCAACATGGCAACTTTGTCATTCCAAATGTTGGGCTAAAAGTCTGTTTCTGTTATTTTCTATTTACGTAGCCAAGTGGCAATGAGTCCTTATTTTAAGGAAGTTTCTTAGATTGAGAAAGAGGTTTGTTAGCTACTAGGAGGGTTTAAGGAAGTTTCTTACATTGAGATTTAACCTCCTGAACACCCGCTTACGTACAATGTGGAATCCACAGGGCCCCATGAAGATAGTAGATTTAGAACAT